>JACMIJ010000131.1:0-30140 GCA_014805365.1 Koerneria luziae | reverse complement strand
TGAATGGGAAGTGCGAGATAGCATTTGCATGAGTAATTAGTGCATTTGCATTTCTCAAGAATGAAATTCTTGACACTAATAAAGTTATAGAGAGTCACAAGCCAAAAATTGATAATACAGCGCAATATGTAAAGCCCCGGTCCTGAACTCCTATCGCAAACACCACCGTCTCGCTCACCAAACTCGGCTGGCGTATGTCGCAGCGAGAGGGGGCTAGACAGTGTCGCTTGATGTTGTTATCTCTGGTTCCTCTGCATTTGATCGAGAAAATCTTTCGCCTTTTACTAAAGATTTCCGTGCAGAGGAGCAACTATGAGTTTCACTCATTTTTTGAAATCCCCTCGAAAGAGTGGGATATTTGAACTGGGTGAACACAGGGAACGTATCATTTAACGGGTACTACCCGTCGGGTAGTACTATTGGCATTTCTGACTCCGTTCTGTACAAATATCCGACTGTCATTATATACCAGCAGATCTGTTAGGATTCTTTCAAATTACATCCATTTGCTAAGGTATTCAATTTTTTTGCAACTTCATGACGTTTCACAACCTTTTAACCTGCTTTGAGCTTTGAAAAATAAAAAAAATTGAATGTATAACTACAGTTGGACATTCGTATACAACGGAGTCAAATATGCCAACAGTATCGTATTTGGTAAGAATAGAGTGTCCTTTTAGTGCAATACAGTATGTCGAAGCAGTAAAATTTTTACACTACCCAAATTTACTTTACTTTACCATAGCATAGCTCTTTACAGTGAAATATAGTCGTCTCTAACAACAACAAGCATTTCCAACACGATTGTTATCCGTTTAAATTCAAAAAATTCCCTAATTGTAAGCGAATAATTTCGAAACTAAATAAAAGTGCGCATTTCGTTTCTAATTAAAAGCGTGTTCTGAAGCTGTTCCTACATATCGCGATTCCATTTTATGCGAACAGTATTCTCTTCCATGCTTATGGCGGTGGTACGTACTATTGGCTTACCTGACTCCGTTCCATACAATTATCCGACTGTCGATTTATAATGGTATCTTATTGTTAGGTTTCTTTCCAATTACCCATATTTGCTAAAGTGTTAAAATTTTTCACTAACCTATGACATTTCACAAATTTGTGAACCTGTATTGGATTGTGAAAAACTTGAATACGCTTACAAAATTGAATATATAATGACAGTCGGATATTTGTACAGAACGGAGTCAGATATACCAATAATATATATTACTAACTTCCGTTTTTACCTTAATATGATACACCCAGCCGTTATGGCGCACTTCTTAAAGAACAAACGAAGAAACGAAGTTTCTTCCATTCATTTTCTTACTTTCCATTTCTATTATATTAGGAACTATTGCATCAGGTGCGCACCACGCAACGCGTGCCCATGCGTTACGTGCTTGGGGTGGTCCATTTTGTGCTTAATAACGCATAACTAGCCGAACAATGCCATACCAAGGAAAGCTAATGCATATGTGAACAACAACAAGTCTTACAATTAGTGAGATTCAGACTAGCACACTATGGGTGTGCGCAACTCAAGCAACAGTTCCAGTTGGGGCCTGAGCTACAACTATTCTCATTCTCTCACTCTCTCACTTCATTCGCGCGTCGTGGAGATTTGAATATCGAGTTAGCTGCAGTCGTCTACAGTGGAGGACAATCGACACCGGTTGCAGGAAGCGGTATATAAGAAGAAGCCTACGTTCGTCATGTGTTCAGCCCTCATATCTTACTGTGATAAACACTATCCCCCGCCTGTGTGTGTATATTCACAACCCTAGGTTAATATTGTTAAGCTGCTAGAGCTGCAAATAATTTAAGCACGTTTAAAAATTGAATGTATAGCAACAGTCGGATATTTGTACAAAACGGAGTCAGGTATTCCAAAAGCTCACACAGTTATATTTCCAATTTTCAGCATGAACTGGCCGGTATTATTCATTCCCATACTTCTGGGCTCACAGTGTGTATCTTGCTGCGATTTATTCCACGACTCCAAAGGCGGCGTTCAGGAGTTCGGCGGCTGACCAGAGAACACTCAACTGTTGGATTGGATCTCCGGTGGAAGTACATATCATCCAGCAAACAGTTTTGGCCAGCCAATTCTTCAAAGCACGTGGATTCCGAATGGCGAACACGTGAAGCTGCGACAGAATCGGAGATCACAGGGGTCGATCCAATGGACTTCCGGTTGTTGTTTCGTGGATGGCGGTGACTGGGAGTCCCCTTGTGTGGTGTTGTTCGACGGTCTTTTGTGTTCGAGTATCGGTTCTTGCAACATTGTAAACCCTTGTACGATTGTTCTACATATCTTAAAGCCACAAAGTTTATAGACCGTCAATCTAGTGAACTGAATTTGCACACTAATTGTAAGGAATTTGAAACGAGAACAAAGAGTTATGCAAATCTCAAATCAGCGATCATCTTAAGATGATCGCTGATTTGAGATTAATTAACAACCCCGAAATTCTGTGGTTCCTGCACACTCAGGACCGTCCCGCAGGCTATGAGGCCTGGATTCGGGAGTACTTTACTTATTGTTAGTGCTGATTTGCTGGCATCAGATCGTGTTCTGAATTACTTTAATGGCTGCTGATTATCTTTGCTCTGATCATGTGAGAACCTTCAATCGTTGCCGTTCCAATGTCATGGTACATCGATTATGGTATACGGTATATTGTTAAGCATATGCGTATACTCGTTCACGGGCATCCCACTGTGTTTCTTTGCGGTAATCGTCCGTATATCCCAATAATTTTTTTTTTTGTGTTTTGTGCTTGACCCAAAAGGCTACCAATCAAGTTTATTTACGCTTGTGACAACAATAACAAACAAGAAACAATTGTTGAATGGCTTGTTAATACGTACGCGGGAGCATTACATTTCTACTGTTGTAAAAAAAACTTACTCTTATTGTTAGATCATTATGAAATTCGGAATAAAGAAGTTCTGCTGACACGTGAACAGACGCAATGCTAAACATACCATAAAAACTGCATTCCTCATTCGTAAAATTATTATTATTTTCTTATTAGCTAACCATTATATATACATCTCAAGCCTACCCCGAAAAACATAGAGATATCCGCCTGGTTACTGTAGTTAATGCACCTCCGCACTATACATTTTGGATCACACGATGCTGAAGAAATCGTTTCGGATCCTCTGCTCATATGAAGTCTTCTTCCAATCAGCAAGGGCCTGGAACGATATGTTTTGTTTAACATGCTTGAGGCTTTCGTCTGCCACGGTAGCATACCACTGTTTCCAGTGAGTTTTCCAGTAACCATTTACAGTGACCTTTTACAATGAATCAGTGTGAAAGGTCACTGGAAACAGAGGGGTAACTACCGTGGCTGAAAACGGTTCTACTTGTATCGTCATATGTCAAGTGGCCTGGAACACACTAGCATAAACGTCACGTCTTGTTGAAACACGTTTCTGGCTTGGAACGCGCATCTCCCAGCTAGCGGATCCTTTCCTGGCTTACAAAGGCCAGTACATGCTCTAACAATAAGTGCTAGAACGTCTCTGTAGGGGGCCTAACGCTAGGACATTTTGTTGTTGTTAGGCCATGCCCATGACAAGGCAAAAAAAGGCAAAGTCTCCCGTATTCAAGGCATTTCGCCTGCGGGTAGTCCTGAGAAGGCCAGGACGTTGAAGACAACGTCCATGACAAGAACAAGAATCATTCCTTGATTTGCTAAGACGTTGGATACGAACCTTGGCTGGTGGCTTCTCCTGGACATCCCAATATCCATCCTTGGTGATGACGTCACCATTCGGTCGAATGATCACCAACATGGGCACGCCACGGATGCGACACTTCCTCTTCAGGGCGTGCACGATCGGATCGTCCCATGAGATGTAGTACCTGGAAAGAAGGAAACATTGAATGTTCTTTTATTATATAAATATGTTCTTTTATTATATTTTACTTTATTTTATAAATATATTTTTTATTATATTATTATGTAAATATGTTCTTTTTAAGGAGGCCGGAAACCGTCAGTTCATTTGTGTTGTGTCCCGGTGTTGTCGGGATACGATATCTCTCATGACCATTAGACTCCGCCCGTCTAATCAGGGGGTTGGCCTGTCCGCAGCCTGGACACCTCCCTGGGTCGGCAGGAGATAGAGTGGACCGGACGAGATGTCCGGGAGAAATGTAACAGACAGAGACATTTGTTATCTTATTGTTAGGTAATAGTAGTAGTGCGCCCTTAGCTTAGCATATCTTATTGTTATGGCAGATAAACATATTAGTAATAATACTTTCCGCTACACCACACCAAACGGGGCTTAACAATATACGATGTTCCAGGGGTAAATATTATAATCTATAACAAGCAAGGAACACGTATATTACATTTGTAACAAAATGTATTCAGAACGAGTGTTTTATTGACCCACTACTTTTGTGTTCAGAGAATACACATAACCAAATTTATCGTTAGGGGCCTCCATTAATTTACCGAAGGCAGAACTGCTGAAAAGAGTGTGGAAATGTCTCCTGTAATGTTTTCTGCATTATAATTCTTTTCCATCAGATTCCCAACTGTTTCCGATCTCTTTAAAAATAAGTTGTTTCTGTCTGCATCAAACGTTAGCCGGTTCTCGTGTTTCTTATCACCGTTACTTAAGCAAAAGAAAAAACATTCCGTATGGTTTTTGGTTTCCACCGAAAAGATAACATCGAAAAGAGTCTTGTCTCTGTTGTTTGCCTTTTGCACGTTCTACCGGTTTACTGCGCACATGTGATACCAACCATTGACCAGGCTGGGAATTTATGGCAGTGCTCTACAAGAAAATGTGACTGCTTTCGTGACTTGCAAACTGATGTTGCACTAACAATAAGTTATTTCAAAAAAGGAATAGAACTACTTTCCAGAATTGTCTATCTATAGACAATTTTATTTCAACAGTCAAAAAAACAATTTATGAGAGAAACAGTGCAATTCAATCCTCCTGTTCACTAGGAGCACAAAAACACTTACTTCTTGTGGACATGCCAAAAAAAGTATTTCATGATAAGCTTACCAATTGCCGTGTGACTTTTCCATGTACTCCGACATTTCCTCGTTCGATTGGTCTCTCGAGACGAAAACGACTTCGAAGTCCCCATCGAGGTCCTCGTAGAACTCCTTCAGAAGCGGTGTAAACAGGCGACACGGCATGCACCAACTCGCAGAGAAGTACAGACCGACAACCTGCAATGCATTCTATGAATATTCGGATGCACCTTGATCGTCGCTTTAACTATCCGAATTTCAACTATTATAGTAAAGGCAAAGGCAAAGTCTCCCGTGTTCAAGGCATTTCGCCTTGCGTGTAGTCCTTAGAAGGACAACCCCTTAAAAGAACTACTCCCTTGATAGAAGGCCAGGACGTTGTGGGGCTATTAAGTCCGAAGGTGCCCAGTCATTCACGCGGACCGATATTATAGTAGCGCTTCACTTATGTGCACTTTCAACCAACCAACAAATTGTCTTTTATATGTTATTTAATGGCTTATTGTTAGATACATATCGCACAATATTAAATATCCGGGTAAATACTATGTGAATACCATGAACAAGGATTTTCCCTAATTGTAAGAGCTTGTGAATAACATTGATCTGCCATACAATGCGCAATATCTGTGTTCCTGTTCAAATACACGTTACAGGTCCATACAAATTTTCGATATAAGACGATGTTAAATTCTTAGCATGGGCATCTTGTTCATCACTTTTGTCACTCGAATTCGTTCTATTTCAGAAAAGCAAACATTGTTGTCATTTTTATAAACCAAAAAGATGGCACAATAATCAGGCTCACTTTCAGCACAAGATCACCAACTATACCATTACTTTGATCAATCAATATATCAATCATCAAGGGCAAGTGTTGCATTTGCTGGCAGCACCATTGATTTTACGAGAGATGCAAAGTCTATCAATTCTCTGTTAATTGCTTTCTAGTCGGACAACTCTATTTCAATCCAATAGTCTAGAGACAGTGTAACTAGAATGCATACAGTCGGAATCATTATGTTCTTCCTTTCGCTTGTCTGTGATTGAAAACACTTTGGGAAATGAAAACATCTCGAATTATTTTTTTTTCTCCGCAAGGATGCTTTGTCAGCGACAGGTTGTCACACGTTTTGACAATTATTTTGATTTTGGTTGCCGTTTTATTCTTTATTGTCATTGTATTAGCATCTAGCGGAACCAACAATGCAAAGAGAAGTACCTTTCACTGTGCACAACACATGCACACGACATGTGTTCGGTGTTTTGCACAGCTTCCGCTATTTCTCTTCGCTGGCTGGCAACACTTTACTATTGGGTGGCGCTAGTCCGGTGTGATTGCTTCATGATAAGTTAGAGAGAACTTTGATCAACTCAATATTGATCAAACTCTAGCTTAGAAAGGCACAAAGGAAGTGATTTGCCGCCTCCAAGCACTATTGGGTGTTTATTATTTTTTTACGGATAGTAGGATAAACATTCTAAACAACGGATATCATTTAACCGAGTAATGCACTTGCAAAATACAGCTGGCAGACTAATACAGTTCAGGAAAATAACAAAACAATAAGGAGGCTCGTTATGCCAATTACAAGCTATGGAAGCGTAATCCCCTCATTGCAATAGGTGCACAGATGAACTATTGAAACATAAATATTAAGATTTTTTAGATACTAAGATCTGATTATATTAGAGCCAAAAAGTCGCCAACCTTTCCCTTCAGTGCCACGGATCCCTTTACTTGCTCGCCGGTAGCCTTCTTCAGCATCACGTTCGCCAACAGTTCGGACATCTCTGCAACCCGCAAATTGAAACGTTACTGTTCACATCAGTGTATATTCGATTTATTTCCGGCAACAATTGAAAAGTATAATAAAAAGCCATAACGATCATTCACATAATATTATTACATATAACTAAACATAACATTGCACGACCGCCCTTCTGATGTACCTCAATGCCACACAAACGCAAAGAAACTGATAAATTTGAAAAGGAATATGTAAGTTATAAACCCGGTGATCTAACAATAACCTTACAACGCTATGTAACATGAAAATGCCACTGTTTATGTAAAAAAAAGAAGAATAGCAAAACTAATCAATTCATTCGATTGTCAACAACATCACTAATTGTAAGAAAGTCACTGTACGACACATTTATCACAAATGGCGCCTAACAAAAAAAAACCAAAAAATTGTCGACAAGTAAGGCAATATACCAGTCAGTCACGGCTCTTCTCCATACATTGCCAAAAAAATCGAGAGAAAACATATAGGCCATCAAAAATGAAGAGTGCAGACAGGCAGAAAGTATACGAGAGAGCACGTGATCGGAGAGAGCAACAGAGAGACAGAGATGATGAAGAAAGTGTGATCAGAAGGGGCAGCCCTGAATCGCTGCAGCTGTCAGAGTGAGCGTTCTCTGAACCCGGTGGTGCCTGGGGGTATGTGCACGACCAAACTACACATAACAATTGACCAGACAAGTGATGTACAATGATCTCAAGGTGTGTTATGCAGCGACTTTGATTTCGATGATAGGAAGAAAATGCATTGGGCTACTTTGGCTTCTTAAATGTATATGCATCCAAACGCCCCCTCACCCCCGATCTTTTGTGATTTTGCTTCTAACAATAAGATAATTTAGATCCTAGCTGTAGTGGCATTATTTAGTTGTTTTTTGTGTGTTATGCTTTCTGATCAAAACGCACTCAGATACAAATAAATTTTTTATAAGACTTTGACATGCGCACTGCTACTGATCGTTCAGGCACCCTCTATATCTCCCCACAGGCTATGATGCTTTGATTCGGAGTACGTTACTTTACTGCCACTGTTGGCAAGCTGCGGGGAAGGCTGTAGCGGTGCGAGATAGGCGGCAGACCGGAGATCGGGCTGTTCAGCTGCGTCCGGTCGGACGACTCTGCCGTTCACAATCTGGGGAACTCCCCGGGAAAAAAACGGAAACAAAGTTCGAATGTCGCAACAATACTCGTGATCATCATGATCAGCCATAACAGATTACAACATCATCTGGGGAATGATGATGACAAGGTTCAGATCAGTTGTTATATGTAACTTTTCATTGAGAAAAAGGGCTTACAGCTTACCAAAAATACATATTGTATGTCTTACTGCATGACTTGTATGCGATTCTAACTGTTAGATGTTGCTATAGAGTTCTTTTGTATTACTTCTGTAACAATGACTAAAAAATCATGCTAATCCTGGTTGGTAGTGGCTTAACCATGAAGGAATCGGGCCGGGTTAGGGTGGGGTCCACCACACTTAAATTTCCCAGTGTTCTTGGCACACCAGGAACCCCCGTCAAAGAACCCCCTCTGAGAAACTTTACCTTTACAGTAACTAATTGTAAGATCACACAAGGGTACCAACAAACGGTGACAGTAGCTATGATATATCCTCATCGATGCGACCTTTAGTGGATGATGCTGAACTGAACACTTGCCGGTGAAGCCGGCACATACTACCAACATTGCAAAATGTCCGCGCTGGCATGATCGTTCTTTGAATTCACAATGAATTTGCACCCTGCGATTCACAATTGTCAGTGGTGCAATTGGAAACCTCGGAACGATTGATTTGTAAACTGTTATATTATGTATACTAATATAAATCGCAAAGGCAAAGTTTTGCCCATGATCAGATGGGTTTCAAGCAAAACATACGCTAACTATCATATAATAAAACGTTGCCGTAAAAACCGTAAAAAGGCGGTATGTAGATACTTCATCACATAAATGCAAACGAATGAACGAATATTGTTAGGAAATGGAAATAAAGAAACACAGAATTCGAAAGAGAGGTGTTGCAAATTGTACTATCGCTGGTGGTTCACTAATTGTAAGGCCAACGTAACGCCCTTTTTTTGCTTTTATCACAAACAACTGATAAGGCTTTATCAGGCACAAACAGCGTCGATCACATGAGCTGCTAATTGCAAGCTTATCAACTGCGTTATTTTTTTCGAAATGATTGTGTCAGATGAAAAACATGCCTTTGAACATGCCGCTTTATTGTAATAGAAATATTTATTGCAAATTAACAATAACAACCGAAACAATTTCAGAAACACAATTTCAAACATAAATGACAGCTCCCCACAGGCGAATGAGCCTTGATTCGGGAAAACTTTTCTTTACAAGGCAAACGCAAAGGCAAAGCCTCCCGTGTTCAAGGTATTTCGGATTGTGGATGCTTACTTTTCTTTACATTTATAGATTTTTTTTACAATTATAAATACTTTACTTAACAAATGACATCATTATCACTTATCAACTTTCAACGATGTGATGCCCTCAAGTGGCAGTTCATTTGGTTTCGCCAGCACATCTTCTCCTTCTTGTTGTGGCTGAGATGCCCGCATCTTCCATCTGGCGAGCGCCTGTATTCCGTGATCCTCGACATCGTGTCGTCCATCTTCTTCGATGACGTCACCCGACGCCTTGATGACGATCAGATTCGGAATCGACGTGATGGCGTACTTCTTCCGGAGAACGAACACTTCCGGATCGTTGTAGGGCAGATAGTACCTGCTTATGGAAAAGTAAGAATCAAATTTTGAGTGTTTCAAACACTCTAGTGCTGGATTGTTTATAACGTGTACGTTCCTCGTCGCATCGCTAACATAAAGTAATATCGCTGATGATATCAGTGGAACATTGTTTACTTGTGCACCAACTAGCCTACTATTGGCATATCTGACTCCGTTCCATACAAATATCCGACTGTTTCTACATTGCCAATTTTGCATGTGGATTCAAATTTTCACAATTCATAACAGGTTCACAAACTTGTCAAAACGGCGTACGGTAGCCAAAAATTTGAATACCTTAGTAAGTTTATGTAATTGCAAAGAATCCTAACAATAAGATGCTATCATAAAGCGACAGTCGGACATTTGTACAGAACGGAGTCAGGCAACCCAGTACTACGAACCTTCAAACATTGAACATTTCAAACACTCTTTAGTGCTGAATTGTTTGTGACGTAACCTAACTTTTATTTTCACATTCCGTGAGATCATCGACTGAGTAATGATGATCGTCGCCCGGCATGAATATATGTAGAGACCGAAACATATATGTACCAGCACTAACCTAACCAATTATAGTTGTTTTCGTCTTATTATCTCTTTACACTGCTATGACATTTGTTAACAGAGTCATCATTATACTATATTAGCCATACGACATACGACATACCATCCTCCGTGTTCCTTGATGTACTCCATCATCTCCTCCTCGCTGTCATCCCGTGGTACATAAACGACTTCGAATTCGCCTTTCGTCTGCTCGTAGAATTCTTTCAGTTTTGGTGTAAACCGCTCACATGGCGGGCAGCGTTGGCCAGCGGAGAAGAACAATCCGACCAACTAAAATGTGATCTATGATTTTATAGTGTTTTTTGATCTTTGAACTATCACGAGTCTCGGACTTTGATGTAACGGTAACTACTATTGGCTTACCTGTATCCGTTCTGTACAAATATCCGATTGTCACTGTATGAGTAAATCTTATTGTGAGGTTTCTTTCCAATTACCCAAATTTGCAGAAGTATTCAAACTCCTCGCAAATCTATGACATTTCACAAGCTTATAGATTGCGTTGAACTGTGAGAAACTTAAATAAGCTTGTAAAATTAAATACATTACGGAGTCAGATAAGCCAATAATACCTATTTGTAAGTGCTAAAATTTGCTGTTCGGTTGTCCACAACAAAAGCAATCGTGTAATACTCAACAGTAAGAGTAAAATCTCTTGATTTATGTCATATATAACTTAGTAAAGCAATTCAAAAGTTTGTTGCAAAAAACTTATTGTTAGCAAGAAACTGACCTTTCCGCTCAAGGCAACACTTCCTTTTTCTTCGCCACCACCAACTTTTTTCAGGAGAACGTCCGCTAACACAACTGACATTTCTCGTTCCTGTAGCAATTACTGAATCATCAGTTAGAGGGAACTGGGACCATGAATTGATACCTATTACACAAACATGTTTTCGAACACAAAAGTTGTGGTTGTGGTTTCCTATGCAAACATCTTTGCTTCAAAAAACAACAACTGTTTCTGTCTTATTTTTTTAAACAATGCCAAACGCGATTTAGTGAAGCTAATAGTGAAGCTAACACGGTACAATTCACTGCAGGAAGAGTAGAATGAGCACTAATGTATGTGAAATAGCGACTAATACAATGAATGAACGGAAAGCAACGTGCACATGTGTTCTGTCGAATAGACAAAAAGAGCATGCCACAACATCAAACAAATCCATGGGAAAACAACCGAATCATGCACTACAGGAATCGAAGAGAGTGCAGCATCTGAGACGGTTTAGGAGTGATCTGCAATGTGTGAGAGGGTCTCGACAGTTAGAGAAAAATACTGAACGTTTCACAATTTGAAGCCTGTCATCGTATTGTGACAACGTGTTGTTCTCGTTGATACTTGGTTGCGTTTGATTTTGATGTAATGTCTTGTTGCTGGTTACTCGCTACTGCGAAACGGTAACCGTATTAGCGTTAATTCGAACTACGGGCTTGCAGTCACTAGGATTGATTAGCATTGCTTGATTATTGTCGATTAAGGCAGGGCTAGGGTCGACTAGCATCGCTTATTGGAAAACCGTTGGGATGCTAACGATAAAATATACTTACAGCGAAATATGACATACTTTCGCCTATTAAAATTGAATGTAAGCATTATTAGTAATAATATTTAATAACAATAATAATGATTAATTCGAGTTAGTTCAGCATGTTAGAAAGTGCAGCTACTTATTGTTAGTAAAGTGAGATCAGTCGGTTTCGGTAAGTCGATAAAACCCCCACTTTTCTGGAAAACTGCACGGCAACGTGACGAATATTCTTGGAGTGATTCTACAACTAGAAGTAGACACCTTATATTCAAGTGATAGAATGTTTGGGCATATGTGTACAAGTTGAAACTTTATTCAACGCTTACAAGAAAGCGTATACAGTGCTTACAAGGGAAGAGACAACAAGTCGGTGGTGTATACTAATGCATAGCGTAGAAAATACATACTATATATCGTCATGTTTTCATAATTAAGGTATTTTTGTTATTTGCACTTCATTAGAATTTGGAATAACATGTCCTAAAGGTTTTCAAAAACTGAAGATTTTGTCAGCAACAATAAAAAAAGTACTGCCAAACAGGGCGCTACAGATACCAAAATGACAGGAACTATATAATCTTGATCATATCAAGCAACGTTGTTTTCATTGCGACATAAAATTCGCAAAAAGAAGCATCTATTTTGTTCAAGAATTGGGATAATGATGAACGAAATGCAGTGTCATAATATCTGACAATGAGATTTGTACCGCAAAAACAATGACAACGACCAATTCTGGTGGGATGATCCCATAAGGGCACAAAATCACTTGCGCACAAACTATGACTTGTCCCTTAAACTAAATAGTAACTGTATCTCAGTTTGAAGCTCAATTTACACCCAATTTAGGATAAAATACTAAAGTTTATATTGATTGATTGCTTACTGACAGAAATATGATGTTGTTCGCTTATGATTTATGAACTTTTGGGATCGTCCCATCCTGGTCGCCTCAAGCAACGTCAGTTTCTTCACAGTGGAACGAGATTCGCCGTGGTCACCGCCCGTCCGACTTCGTTCTCACAGAGTACGGTATACGTACCGTAATGGTGCGGCTGCACGTACGGTATGATCAGACGGCAGATATCGGCGGTATCTTCGATCTGGAAGAGAGATCAAAGGTCAAAGATCAAAGATCACTATGAGAATTGTAACAAAGGCGACTTCCTTGTTTACGAATCGGTCGGATCAAGATACCTGGATGTCGGTAAACTGAATTTTGTCATCGTTGAAGAGCCAGCAGACCTGGAAGAGAAGATAAAAGAGAAGGTTATGGGAAGAGAAGGTCATGATCACATTCATGACATTTCCATTAGGTTCCGAAACTCTTTAGAGAAGCGAGTTATCGGAACGATAATATGAACCTTTGAATCTTCTCTTTTGTACCGTATAACACTCACAATTGAGTATGATTGTCAGTTGTCAATTGTGCCGATGTCAATTGATTGTCAGTTGATTATGACGAAGTCACAACTTCGTACGACTACGAATAGAGATAGTGAGTGACAAAGCTGTTTGTGACAAATAAAGCTAAATGGTTATTTCTCATTGTCAGTCGTATTAGACAGCGACATCGTTACCCGTATGACGATGTAATCAAACCTTATACTGCTTACAATTAGACCATTTATCTTTACTGATTGAATTCAGTCGATCGTTTAAAATTGATTACTAGCAATGCGAACTCACACTACTGTGCCCACAAGTATTTTGTTATACCACAAGCACAAGTCACATTGCTAGTGCACGTTCATACTAATCCCGCATAATAATACAAAAATAATTGTAGGTCATCTTGGTTCACCCAATAACCTGCAGGACCACACACGATGCTATCACGATGACGTCACTAGTAGCCCCCTTGCCAGTCTCTTGAGCAAACGGATTGTATGTAGAGTGGGCGAACTCTGACGCGCAACTCCCTACTTCTTTCTTGTTTTCTGTGGCCACTCCTGGGCACGGTAAATAAACAATATATGCGCACTTGCAAGTTGCAATGCTACAGCTAACAACATGTTGCTTCCGCTTATTTACAGTACCTAATTTGCATATGGCAATGAGGACTTCAGTTGCTATAAGAAAGGGAAATGCAAATTTGAGATCGCCGAAAGTTTCACTGTTTCAATATGACATGAGCTATTGAGAAAAGTCTTTTGGAAGTTTGTGCGCCCCTATCGCTGTAGTAAACTTCGCTATTTAGAGTGAGCTTTCCAGTTACCTTTACAATAATGCAAAGTAATGGGTAACTGTAAAACTTTCTGAAAAAAAAAGAGTCTACTACACCGGCTGGTAGTTCCAGATCAGAGATTGTATCAAGGCTGCCTTAAAGCCTAACAATAACATAACACACCGAATATCTATGAAGACATCCCCTGTAATCTACAACACATGAAGTTCCAACATTTAGTCAGTGGAAACCCGTCAAGACATTTCTATTTGTCCCTGCTCCATTCTAGCACGACAGCTTATTCTACATACACCCGAACGGTTTCGTTCTATCACCTCACGTGCTTGCAAGTCGAGGCTTCCACTTGAGAATCAGCAGCAGTCAGTGTTCCTCCCGACGAGTCAAGGGGACAAGCAGAGGAAAAAAGAGGAGCCGCGACATAACAGACAAACCAACACACTTCCGGATACGTTCTCACTACGCAAAAGCTGATTTGGGCCCGAGTTCTAGAAGCTTCTAGAAATCCGTGTTACCGTATTTGGTTCAAATGGTAAGTGTTACCATAGCTAAGAGAAACTGGAGAAATTACCTGGACATATTTTAATATTTGTTCTTACAACTTTCTTTGTTAACACTTACATATATGAAACTCCGCATCAGGAGTAGCGGTACAGGCATATATAGTAACTGTGGACGTTATAATGGAAAAGATGAAAACCGAAGATATGCCTAACAGACAATAGCGTGATACTTACAACAAAAACAACATCAGCTTACTTTTGGCCTCGGGCTTCCAAGCAGAACGCAATCGAAGATGGCTCGTCCTCCTACGTGAGTTCGGACGTCACCGAAAACCTGAAAAACATCGAGGTTCTCAAGTGAGGTTCCCACAAATAGGGTTTTCTTGGCTGTACTTTATGTGAAGAGACATACCTTCAAGAACTCGGGAGCGTAGTTCCATGGATTGGAGGCATACTTGTTCTTTGGTATCTCGTAGGCGAGTTGGTTGACTTGCTGAATGTGATCCAAGAATTTATTTATGTGTATGTAAAATATCTTAGATGTATCTTGAAACAGCAGAATGGCGCATCTTATGTGTAACACAAGGCAATGTTTCACTTACGTTTGCAGTACACCAGTGAATGTTGTCTTACAATTAGCTGCTCAATGCTCATATCAAAATTCGCATAAAGTTGTTTGCGAAACAAGGCACATACCTACATAAAGTATTATACAAGATTTTAGTTAGTAATTCCATAACTACATAAAGTGTAATACAATATTTATTTTTTAAAAAGCAACTTTAAAATCAGAAAGATTACTGCAATCATGATATTACTAACAATTAGATAGCTAAAACCCCGCATTTGTCTGCCCAGCTTCCTTCCACTCGTGCCTACAACTCTCCGCAAACACTACGAGATGGTCGTTGCCTGATCAACACTTGATGAGAACACTGTTTCTCAGGGGAAAAGAGAGGATCAATTCGTTATCGGGTCGTTATTTATACTACTCTAAGCAAATAAAGCGTACGGCAATCAAATTACATAGGATATGACGTGTATTGGTACTGTAGACCATAAGAAAACTACATATCTCCTTGAATAATACCAATTATATGTGTCAAGCATTTCGGGTTCAAATTTCAAATTACCGAACGCTGTAAGATCGATATTTCAACCGCAATAATATTGAAATAATAGGGACTAATCACAGAGGCGTGGCTTCTGCACAAACTTCTGTATATGTACTTACGCTATGGCGATCTCACAAGATATACAACGGACGCCAATGCATCATACAAAAATAACATACATACTAGCAACTAGTCTGTCTAATCTAGAGACTAGACTAGCTCATCTATCTTACTAAAAAAATTCCCCACCTTTGTCAGAGGGGACCTCTGTGGAATCGGTCGGTACACTCCCTCGATGACGTCCACATTCAGGTCATTCGCATATTTGTTGCCACCATATCCGTTGCTGGTTGCATATCCGTTTGGCTGATAGCCACCTGTTAACAGAAAGATAAGCCCCGAATTTTGAGTGTTTTGAACACTCCTATTCAGAAAGCGAGTGTTTGTTATAACACACATTTTGTGAATCGAATTACCAATTACCTAACACTGAAAGAAATGAGTGTTTTAAACATCCCAGTACTATTAAAGCCCCTTAATAGTGCTGGGGTATTAAAGCCAGTACTCTTATTGTTAGTGTTTATTTGAATAATAAGCACAATAACAGCTGAATGTTGCTAGATTTACAGAGCTGCTAAGCCACAAATCAACATGAGGCCGCCAGTACTTCACTAATTAAGTACTCTGAGAAGCATACATGTTGCAAGACACTGTCGACGCACGAAATGCTTTGCTACTATTTTATCATGCTAACAACAAGTTAAAGAAGGAGTGGACGCACTTTTTTCTTACTATGCCCGAGTCTTATGTTTATCGTGAAGCACGAATAAATAGGGCGTAGTTACATGCTATTTTTTGACGATTTTCTGTCTTTCAAGCCTCATAAAACATCCAACTGGCATTTATATCACTAAACAAGCTACAGAAGTGTCAACCACACTCAGGGCAAGCTATGGTTAACGGGGACATAGTACTTTAAAAAGTGAGCTTACACCTTCTTTAAACAAGTGTTGGTAGTGGGAGCAGAATAGCATAGTACTAAGGCACACCCTAAGTCATACATGACCAAGCCAAAAACCAAACCAAACTCGGACGGCCTAGATGTTCCGGCCAAGCGCACATAGAGGCGCCTTATCCGCTCACAATGCCTGGGTATCGCGATCACAGAGTGACTTGTATCAAGCCGATCAACCCAGACAAGGGAATATAAGAAGTAGCATTCGCGAAACACAAGACGTGCAGGCTACATGACCAGGAACTCCGATCTTTCAATGCTCTACAACGTCCCGGGACGCCTCGGGACTGCCCCGCAAGCTAGACCCTTGACTCAGGAGTATCTTAATTTTACAGAATGATGTTCTTTATTTTCATATAAAAACTAAAAGCCTAAGAACAAGAAAAAAACATTATATACAACACCTGCGTATCCATTCGTGAAAGCGTTTGGTTGTGCGTAGCCACCAGCAGAGTGTCGGCCATCGTACGACTGGTGATAGCTCATCCTGCGATCAAGAGGCTAACAATAAGAATACGGCTATATCATACACCGGCAAACTAGTGTAAGCATCATCATATGTAGTTACAGAGTAAGAACACGCAGATTGCAGTTTCGTAGACAAATATGAGAGTAACACCGGGTTATTCCGTCTATTAGGTGTACTGAACATCTCACACAAAAACGCAATTTATTAGTGAACAGTTTCATATATAACAAATGCTACTGAAGAGTAAGTTCAAACACTTGCACGAGTGGCAAAAGACAGAAAGACATTCTTGCAATACTTACAGCATAATAATATGTATATTATGTATGTTTTTAATGTATTATATAAGCCCAACTATAAGAAAACATCTAACAATAAGATCTTCACAGCACGGAAATCGCAAAGCTTAGCACAATCCAATGTTATATGTGATATTTGTCATTTGGAACGATCGCGAAAACGCAAACAAGCACAAATCAACACGGCGGATGTGTTTTTTTTCTTTCTTTCGCCGATCTGTCACTTTTGTGCTCCACTACACACATTTTTGGCCCATAATAAGCTTCAACTCGATAGTTGGTTTTTGCAGAAAAAAGACAGTATTGTTTGTAAGAAATACTACCTATCACAGTTTCTAGCATGACACCGGTTTCAATTATCATACAATCGGGTGGGAAAATACACTGCCAGACACTAGATGTTTGTATTGTCTTACCGTTTACGGTGTTTACATGTAACGTGTAAATCATTATAACCACAACGTGCACACAAGTTATAACGGTTACCAGTTACAATATATACAAACAAATTCGGTACGTCACAGCGTTTCACAACCGCCCATCTAATAACTTAATTTGCCTATCTAAACATAGGTATGTTCAAAAAACAAAGATGAGATAGGTATTTCATATTTGGCGAAAAAACAATAGATTCAAAAGTCGTGACGTGAGCCCATTGGCAGGAACAACGTGCAATCAGAACGCACACGGGAACACAAAAAGCCGCGCGTGCACGGTGATAAGCTGTGAGACCATCCGCTTATGCAACTGATGAGTGAACGGAAGCTCGAAAATACACCAGCCCCCGTAGCATTTGCTCCAAGTTGAAGCTAAAGTTAATTGTTCGAACAAAGGATGATACGCAGAGAACAAAGCGAATTAGCTTCTACCTTCACCTTAACAAGAGCAAATGCTGCGGCGGCTGAGGAAGAGTATCAGTTGGTCTTGAATCCTATGCAGTTAGACGTTGTTCATACAAAATATTACATCTTTTGAAATGTATCATAGAAGGACATACAAGATGATGTTCATCTTATTGTTAGCAAAAATAACACTGCTCTTATTGTTAATGTCTGTGAAACTAGAGTAGTGGCGTTCTAGACACCTTCCTATCCAAACAACACAAACCCTTGCAATTATTTTTCTAGCGTAAGATCGTGTCAATAAGCAACAGTAATTACTACGCTTCATGGATTTGTTTAGTGTAACTTTTGGTTACGAATAATGCTCGACAGAAAGTATTTACGATGGCTATCAACGGTTATTTCAGCCTTTGCCCAATCCCTAATTGTAAGAATAACACTCGAACAAACGCATGCGAATGAATGGCTATCAACGGTTATTTTCGGGTTTTTTTTGCCCAATCACTAATTGTAAGAATATCCACCAGGAGCATATGCAGAGGACCATTTCGAAGTACAACAATTCAGAGAAAAGGCGCATCGAGGAGGAGTGCCAGCGGTGTACGCAGTAATACACAGCCTATTCGCACTATACGAAATGATATCATTTGGTGGCCAGCACTCGGATTCAGGATTCGACTACCAATTGGTAGTCGTATCCAAGGGGGGGGGATAAGGGACAACCTAAAGGACAACCGAGGGAATCTTTGATCTACCACGTCAGAATACGTCGAAACTGCGATAGATAGATAAATAAAGTCGGATTCAAAATGATGCTATTGATCCAGCAAATATTATATTCGAATCAAAGGAGCTGCGAAACCGTTATTTTGTAATTGCTAAGCTGTGTAAAAGATAAACTACTTCTGTGAGCGGGGTAGAAGTATATAAAGCAACGGGGTTCTATGCCTCCGAGGATTCACGATTTCTGATCCCTTTAACTACAATAACATGATGTAAAAGAGAAAGAAGTGATGTAGCGTGCGAATTGCAACGACTGTTTGTTTGTGTTGGGACACATGTTCATGTGTATACTTTGTACACTACGTAAAGTTTACAGAACCACTGTAAAAGTGACAAAAACACAGTTTCCAACAACCAAAGATATGGTTTCTGTGCAAAATCAATGCGTTGCTGAAAGAAACATGCAAGAGCTTCTTTGTATGAAGAGGCACTCGAGTAGATGAGAAAAGTAAGAGAAGGAAGGACGGCATGGAAGAGGGGAAACATGGTAACTGTCCGACATATTTACAAGAAAGAAAAGAAATCACGCTGAAAATATTTTGATTGTAATGGCATAACACTAGGCATAACATTATACACGCGAGACATAACATTTTGTATGGAATGTGTAAGGATTCAAGTCTAAGGATTGCACTAACATGAAAGGCTTCGCAAATTTGAACAAAAATCAATATACAATATCAGTTGTAAGAAACTATTAATAGTATTTTTTTATTCGCCTACCAAATATTGTAATAGAAAAATGTGATTTTAGAAAAATAATTGTAGAAAAAACTAAACAATCAGAGTCGTCTTCAAATTGCGCAACAACGAGCCACGCCAGAAGCCATTACAAACTAGTGGTCCACTCACAGAAGATCAAAGGTACTTAGCGTGGCCTGCAAAGAAAAAAACCGGCCCCTGACACAAGTCTTTGTGATAACTGCTTGGCTTATCATGAGCAAGGTGCACTGAAGAAAAATGCAACAATATCCAGCCTTATCTTATTGTTAGGACTGTAGCTATGGATTGTAAAATTATGGATTGTAAAATTAGCGTTGCACATTCTGTGTGGAACCAGATAGTATTAAAAAAGCCATTTCTGATGAATGTTAACAGTCTCGTTGTCAATGTACCTACTGGACATAGAGATTCGCTGTTAAGGAACTTACAAGGTACTACTTTTTTGTCTATGACATCATAGATTTACAGAAAAAAGGTAAACTCACGAACCAAACTCGAACGATTAAGAAATTCTTATTTTTAAAAGCATTCGGCTTACAAGTGGCTAATAAGTAGTTTGAATTAACAAATAAATAATAATAAAGACAAAACACAATAAGTGGTTTCTGCCAGAGCCGATGAGGTAAGAGATAGAGAGAGAGAAGAAAGTTGTGAGGGAGGGGGGGGGGTCGGAAGGCGGATGGCTCAAGACGAACTATTGGCAAATAGAGATGAAGCAAGATGGAGAGAACAGCACAGGAGGCAAAATAGCAACCAACCTGGAAAAAAAAACGCAGAAGATCCGAAACTGCGCGATGTGCTTGGGTTAACTATGACTACTAATGTGTTGCTAGCAGGTCAAGGAACTACAGAAACCTGAATTTTGAATCTCTTGTTTCGCGCGTTTCGAGAAATGGATATATCATATCTGTTATCTTTGAATATCCCATTGCCCAAATCGGTAAATAAAGTTAACTATAATATTATATGTGCTTCGGTGGCTGTGAAACGCTGTGAGAAGTTCACTCGTGTATTTCTAACAATAGAGAAGATGTGTATCGTAGGAAAAGTGATTTCTCATTGTCAGATCAGTTAGCACTGTGCAGAAGCAGCAAAACGTGAACTATTTACAAGCTAGCATCATTTTATGCAATAACAAAAATATAATAGTCCACAACGTTCCAATTCTTACAATTAGTTCAATTGGAACCACAAGCATGAACAATCTATCACCAACATGCACCCTAAAACCAATCAAAATCACTACCAATCATCGTTTGAAATATTAAAAACATTCGAAAAATATATATAAAGTGTCCCAATGGATGTCGCACAAAAATATACAGCAAGGGCTACACCAACCTCCCTACACTCTTCTACCATCGCGAGGCGTGAATGAGAGAAAAGCGATCCCTCTTGTTCCCAAGAGGAAGAGGCCCTCATGAGGGGAAGATCCCTCAGGAGGATGGGATCCTCACCGGACACGCCATCCCGAAAACACACTTCGCGTATATACCGAGAGCGAAATAATGGATCTATAGCGAGCTTCATCCTAGCCAAACACCCCTTACAAGAAGTATCATATCACGCCATCCTGAGTAAGTAACCTTGGGCGGTCAGATTATTTAGATACCGATAGTATGCAGTCATAGTCCGGGGGCCAATAATGCCATCGAAACCAGCTACTCTAGTACACTGCAGGCGATACACAATACAATGGCGTAAGACCGAGACACCGTGTCGTCCCTTCAATCTAATAATAAATATGAATATCAGACAAGTACATGCTGCAGTCTTTTTAGTGCAACAAATCTTTATTATATGTGTGCTTATCGAACAGCAGTAATGTGTATTTCGATACTGAACCAACCAAACCAAACCCCGACGGTCTAGATGTTATGGTCAAGCGTACAAAAAGGCTCCTTACAATGTAAAAAGAGTGAGTTAGATCAGTGGTAAATAGTGAAATGCGATAAAAAAATATGTAAAGAAAAAGCATAAATGCAAATTGTTGTTAGTGTTATGTCACAATGAGTATCGAGATCACATTGTGACTTACGATCAAGCCGATCAATTCAGTACTGTATCAATCTTCTTATTATGCTCACGAAAATGCAAAATACATCGTTCCGATAGCAACAAAGGAATACATGTTCTCGCTCAACTTTTTTTGAATACGCAAATGAACGTTTCATTACGAACAATTGACTAACAATAAGCACAGCAATTTTGCATTCCTATCGGACAATTTCGTGAGTACTATAATGACAAACACGTTGTTATTCCACGCATCGTACTAAAGTATGAAGGAAAAGTGAATGGGATTGTGTTCAAAAGGAGACAATTCCCCGGTAAAATTGGCATTTGCCATGACCGTAGGAAGTTGAATTCGCTCGCAATGTTCCCAAAACGTGCAGACTACATTCAAGAAATTGGAGGTAAAACGTTTCGCTTTGAAGGAAATTTATCTAACAATGAATAACATAGCCAAAAAATGGAAAAGCCCTCAAAATTCGCTCAGGAACAAAAATGACTTATTGTTAGGTCCGAACATACATAAATAATTCATTGGTCTCGAAGCAGGAATGAAAAAGCGAAGGTGAAAACAACGATTTTCAGGCTGCAAACACGAAATCCTATTAGCATACCTGACTCCGTTTTGCACAAATATCCGACTGTCGCTGTATGATCAAATCTTATTGTTAGGCTTCGTTCCAATTGTACAAATTTGTTAAAGCATGCCGTATTCTCATTAACCTTTGCTGTTTTACAAACTTGTAGACCTTCTGTAAACTGTAAAGTATTTTAATTCACTTACAAAACTAAAGATCTAGCAACTGTCTGATATTTGTACACAACGTAGTCAAGTATTCCAATAATAATGAAATGCATCAAGCACATTACTAACGTGACAACTTTCACGTGGTTGCACCGCCATCCACAACACTCATACCAGCAAAACAGTCAACCTAAAAAAGTTGCCAAAACCAGTTTCCATTGCCATAAACGGTAAAAAACAGCCTCCCTGGTATGTTTTGCCGATCCATTCAACGATGACAAGCAATGTTGTCGGGCTAAAATAACTTACCCCCGAAAAGCAGCGTGTCGGACTAAGCCGTTCTGTCAACACAAACCCAATGACACGGGTTCGACAGTCTAATGACAAACATGGTTCTGGCAAAGAGACAAACCCTGAAATCAGGACCGTCGACAACAATAAGAGCAGTGTTTTTTTCTTTATTAGGTGTGTGGGCAGGAAACCATTTCTCGTTGTCAGTGCTGAACAACCCTATCGCATTCGACAGGGTTGTTGGAACGGTAATTGTCGTGCAAATAGGACTGCAGCCGACTTTTTTTCAGTGACAATCCAACAGTTAGCAGAGGAAAAGCGACACAAGTTCAGCTAAGCATTCGAGTAGCATTCGGTCGTTTGCAGGTGGGTTTGTCGAACCGAAAACCGTAGAACTGTTCCGTACGGACAATGAGTTGACAACGACCAGTACAGTTCCTAACAATAATTCACCTGCTGCCTACGACGACAAAGGCAAAGTCTCCCGTATTCAAGGCATTTCGCCTCTTCTGGTGCTGGACCTAATTGTATGAACATAAACATGACTTATTCTAAAACAACATGCAAGTATGGTGTACAATTTATAATATGTATGTGTTGAAGAAACTGTTATAAGACAGTACAATTCTGTAGTTTTCTTTGCAAAAGCAAAGATTAATAATCTTTTTTGTCCTATTTAAGATTCCTTCCTGCACGTGGAATAACCAATGCGCAAGTGACGCAGCCAGCGCGGACGAACTTTACATTTGGCTCATTTTTTTTTAAATTCCATGGTTCATGCATAGGTAATGCAGCGAAATTCGCGGTTTTGATTCTCAAAAGCAGTTCATTCGCACTTTTCAAGAAGCGTATATGGTTGAGCTATTCATTTTGAATGCCAGGATCCTCGTAGAGATACGGTAGTCATATATGGTTATCAAACCCATTATGTATTACTTATATGAAAAGCTACAAAAGTAGTTTGGGTTGTAAGCACCATATGTGGTGAGCTTCATATAGGTAACAGACCAGTAATGGCCCTACTATATCTTATTACTCCGAAACCATACAAGCATGCTTACTGTTAACACAAAATTTGTTGTGACAACGTAGACGGAATTATGTTCTAAATGTAAGATTGTTACGCTTGTTTAGTTAACTTTTCAGTTCAGAAACAAATTTGCTGTGCAAGCACTAACATGTTATAGAAACTTTGCAACACATTCCTTGCTGGTCAAATTAGCCAGTAATGTCTACTCCTTTACGTAACCTTTTTCCGAAGTAGCCCTTCCTATACATCCGACCGAGTTATTCCTGTTCCCGCTCTAACACACGAATAGCCGAACAGACATCCTCAACATTCGCACATAATTCCCGTTCTTCCTATCAAGAACACAACTGCCGGGTGGGTGTATGTGTATGACATGATTGCTTTCGCGGGTCATCCCCATTCTCGAGAGGCTCATTGACCAGGCGAATGCCTCGTCTGCTCCAATTATGCTATTAAAATGCCCATATCCTGCTTAACATACAAAATTATGACATTAAAAGCTTAAAGGAGCTCTGAAACCGTTGTTATGTGTTAGCAGAACAGCGTGTATAAGTGACCCGCAACATCTGTGAGCGGGGCAACTATATAAGGAAATAATGGTTTTTGCCTCCGAGGATTCACGGTTTCCGGCCCCCTTTAAGGTGACTTCGTTTCTTGTACCCCTTCAACAAGCTTGGACACCATAGATTATGATGAGCATTTAGCTATGAAAACAACAACAACTTAGCATCGTACATTCAGCAGTAACGTGTATAATACTTCTTATTGTCATGATTAAAATATCCGAATCCTTTAGAATACAATGGAATCCGACTGTAGTATTTCTGCACAAAACCCGTGACAAACACATTGAACCAGTAACAAATGTTGTGTTTATCGGATTTACGATGACATTCTTATTGTTAAGATCAATAAACACAGTTGGTTTTCTATATCAAAAAGTATTCGGGTATTACTGTATTTAATTGTTGCAAAAGTCATAAGAAGCTCATTTTATTGACCAATCCTAGTTACCCATTGCTTCTCTGTTTCATCTTAACTAAGAAAGCGTTAATTGGGCGAAATATTCACTGTAAATCAAAGAACTTGCTGAACAACTAACAATGTATCCACCATATGAATACCACTAGTTGAGTGTGCCCTACGACAACTTCTGATATCAACATGCAAGCTCTGAACCACCTTATTGTTAGAACCTTATTGTTCCTGTATTTTATTATTCTATTCGCCTTGTTATATTATTCCTTATTCTATTCTATTCACCTTGCCTGAACTAACAATAAGATGTATAATAGAAGTCGGCTACGTCGGTCATAGTTCACTAACGTGCGTTCGGCCAATTTAGCACATTCCGCATCATTCTGCTGTAGAAGGAGGAGGTCCATTGCCCATCATGCCCCATTTCTCCAACTCCGTTTGGCTTATTCGGTTGCGTATGCATCCGGTATACGGTAATCTTACCACTGTCTGGTTGTTTTCGTTGCTTCACACAAGCCTCGATTTCTAAGAATATTGCCTTCTCTTCTTGTTCCAAAGTTTCAAGATCGGCAAATAATACGGCATTCGCGTCATTATTACTATTGGCTTACCTGACTCCGTTCTGTACAAATAACCGACTGTCGATTTATGATGGTATCTTATTGTTAGGTTTCTTTCCAATTATCCATATTTACTAAAGCATTCAAATTTTTCACAAACCAATGTCATTTCACAAGCTTTTGAACCTGTACTGAATTGTGAAAACTTTAATACGCTTACAAAATTGAATATATAATGACAGTCGGATATTTGTAAGGAACGGAGTCAGATAAGCCAATAATAATAAGCGAGACCATAATGTTAAAAATCACCCAGATATATTCCTGACTTGTGACTAATGTACAGTATGTCGAAAATTGTGTACCGGAAACACAAGTCCAAATTTCACTGAAAACATTTCACAGAACGTCGAGATAACCGTTATTGGTCACAGTGTGAATATTATATGAACACTCTTCATTTTACCTCGCTGACTAAAATGCGAGCGTTTTAATTTTCTCAAAAAGCAACGAAAAATTTGTCCGAACCTCCGCGCGCCTCCACGTACTTGCACTTTCCGCATATGCATCCTCCAAAGAACTGCCCAGCATTTTTATTATGCAAGCAAAACAAGACAAATTTGTAGCATCGGAACTGACAAAAAAGAATTTGTTCATGTTCGTTGAAATTACGCCATAGAGCAACTCTACGAAATTCATATAAACATTGTAAACATTGTAAACTGAAAAAATTATTCAGTTTTGGCACGCCCACAACGTCACTATAAAATGGACTTACAGCGCCCATCAGTAAATCTGATTTCTCCACATGCGACATTTATGTTTCACCAGAATCACACTAATTTCGTGATCTTATTGTAGGGGCGGCGGGGCCAAAACTTGCTTCCTCGTCTAAATTTCGATCTCTTTGGATCCTGTGTCAGGAACATTGACAAGCGTCTTCCTTCGTGTGTTTTCAAACGTCACTCACTATTTCTGCTCTAAAGTTTCCTGCGTACTTAAAATAAGTACTTCGGTGCAAATATCCATAGCCAGTGGTGTAATTAGTTTAAGAGAAGGAAACTGGCAACTGCAGTCGGCTTACTTCTCTTCCTGCATTTCTTCATTTACTATTGTTAGTATGATATGAACCGCGCCTGTCAAGTCCCGGATTTATTTCCCTATGCTGCGTTACATACTATTAGCTTAACTGACTCCGTTCTGTACAATCAACCGACTGCCACTGAATGAACAAATCTTATTGTTAGATTACTTTTCAATTATACGAACTTGCCAAAGTATTCCCATTCTTCGCAAACCTGGCTTACACAAGCCTGGAAGCTATGAAAAACTTGAATTCGTATGTAAAATCGAAAATATAGAGATAGTCGGACATTTATGTGTACAGAACGGAGTCAGATAACCCATTCATACTCATCACAGCATATTTCTTTTGTGGCTTACGGTACCTACTTGTTAGCGTGCGATTACAAGAATTTCTCTAGTGAGAATAACAGAACATAAGCGGAATTTAAACTGCCTCTTCATTATGTCCAACATTTGCAACGAGTTCCATAACCACTCGGGTCTCTTAATTATAATGAATACTGCAGAACCATTTGCACAATGACGCGAAACGTGCAAATAAATTAAATTGCCAGAAAAATATCCTCTACGAAAACAACTCCACCATTACTTTTACAACTTGCAGCAACATCATATCCAATTTACCTTGCATTCATTCCACAGGCAACAAGCCTACAATCTTCAGGAACGCTTAATGATGTAATGTGACATCGTTGCACTACGCTAAAGTTGAACTACTCTTAATGAGCCTCCCCTTTTTGTAAGACTAAAGATCATGTGTAGCGTAAAAACAAGAGCTTAAACGTCGTAATTCGCATCATGACACTAATAATATCAAAAAATTGTATAGCCAAAATTACAGCTCTTGATCTTAAGACCTGAATCATTCAAGTCAAAAAATAGAAGCCAAACGAATCAGAAGTGGGCCATTCAGCCTAATATTTTTTTAAAACTGGGAAAAAAACTTTGGCCACTTTACAAGTATGACAGTACCTTTTAATCTTCAACCCCACAAATTTGTATAGTTATAGTTTATCACAGAATCGCTGCCTCTTTTTATGTTATAACATGACGCGTGTGCGTCGAAATCCCAATCTTTGGGCAAATTTGTATAGTTCATAGTAAAAAAAAATAGTATAGTATTTTTTTCGCGGTCCATATATGTACTGTATGCTTCACAACCAGCAGTCTGGTTGCTACATAATATGTAGTCGAAATTTGATCTACTCATGTCGAACATGTAAGCCAACAAAATCTGATGTATTAACTACGCAGAAATTAATGCGCGGGCCCGATGGCCTTCTGCTTGGGCGGATTATCCCAACTGGAAATAACCACATCCTTCAAGGAAATATTCACGTGTGTACAGCATCACAGCAAAGTCCTTTTTAAGCAAAGTGCCTTTCTTGTCGTAGATATGATATCCGGGTTCGATCCCCGGTAACGTAACCAACAAACCAATGTGTCATTCCTCCGGGGTAGGCAGTTGGTAGTGACAGTTTAAAAAAGTAATCGGTTTGGGCAACTTCGGGCTTACTATGCCTACATCTTCATGATCTTCTTACAATTAGGACTCCCCACAGGCGAAATGCCTTGGTACGGGTCGAACTTTATTTTTGCTTTGCATTTTACAGTGCAGATATTTGCTAGCATCAGCATTATTGTTTTTCGTAATTGGCAGCTTAGGCTTTGCACTTTTTGGAACAATTATAACATCATCATTAATTCTTTTTCCTTTCTTTCCTGAATTCGTTAAAAGTGAACCTGATCTCCCGGTCATAAAAGCAGCTGAAAATGTCAAAAATTCGAAGCTGAGAAAAAGCTTTTCTTGTGCTAAGACCAGGAAACTTATGAATAAGTTAGCACACAATTAGGGAATTCTGATCAAACCAGAAGTTACGCCACACAAGGTCATATTCAGTGAAATCTGACAGCAACTTCAGTTTGTCTGCCTCGATACTTTTTAGAACAGGTGCCTCTGACCAGCAAACGTTACATGGGATTTTCTGACTTGAGTTATTGCTACTATTCTTCTTATGTCTGTTCATGAAACACTTGTTATTTCAAGTCAACCCCCGATATTAGACTCACGAAAATGCAAAAAAAAAAACTGTTCCGATAACAAATTTCAAATAATACATGTCTTCGGCCATAGTTAATAGGAATATTTGAGTACCACTGTGTACGTTTAACAACGAATAACTGTGTAATCACAGCCATTTGGTGCCTGCTAACTTATCGGATAAATTCGTGAGCCCTATAACACAGATCAAGTTTTGCATCGTAAGAACAGCATCACAGTGTCTTACCTTGCTTGCAAACAGATTGAGCCAACAAATCTTGATAAATTTTGATTTTCTTACATGTTTGTTCTTCAGAGACATCAAGTTTAAACAGTACCATTTATTTTGTGATATTGTAAATTACATTGCTTTTCAAATGCCACACAAGGCGGATCTTCACGTATTTTTCTCAGCCAGAGAGAGAGAGCAAAGAAGGCTTGTATCTCCCTCCCAGTTAGCATTTCCCACAAATGAGGCTACGCGCATCTCATATGTCTTGACAACAACTGCATGTGAGCACCGGACGACATTCACACCTCTGCCAGAAATATTCCCGTGTGTGTGTCAACTTCTTTGTGTCAACTCCTAAAGACATTATATGACGAATTCTCTAAGTATTTGTCTTCCTGTCATTAACCATATCGCAGCGCTTTACAACCGCCGATACAGTAATAACTTCATTTGTATATCGTATATTTTACTGTATATTTAGACAAGTAGATCTACATTATAGCTTAATATAGACATTTCTGGAAAGGCGCTAAAACAATAGGTTCAAAACGCTGTGATCTCCTCATTAAGCAACGACAAATTACTTCTTACAACTAAAAGTTGTATATATATATATATTTGTTTCTTTATAGCAATATTATGTAATCGTTCGCATCAACACCCTCATTTCTCTCTGGTGCCGCAAAGAATAAGAACCGCCTGGGTAAGAACCGCATGAATAAGAACCTCCGGATAAAGGATAATCAAATTAGCGAGCATTTTTCTAGAGTTCTTATTCAGACGGTTCTTATTGTTAACCAGGTGGTTGTTATTCTTGGCGGCGCCCTCTCTCTCTCTCTCATTAGCAGTACAACCTAGATGCAGCCGATCAAGCCTGCCTGGTAATTAGCCCATTATGCTCGTTTTTCTCTAGTTAAGTCGCGTTCTCCATATGTTGACCTTCTCCTCATGCAACATCTTTTCCAGCATGCCTCGATATTATTGGGCTACCGTATTCCTGGCGATTTTGTTATTTGCAGGTATGTCGGTTTGTAAAAATCAAACATGAATAGCGAATTGAAATGGTGGCTGAGCGATAGATCAACGCTTTTTTCTATAGAAAGAAAGCAAAGTTATCATGAATCGAGGCATTTCGCCATCGCGGAGTCCTAACAATAAGAGGAGCTCATACGACCGCTTACTGGGATCCGGCTCTTTCCGGCTCAGACGACGAACATGCAAAAATCGTCTATTCACAGTGTTTTTTTTTACAATTTTTGGACTTATTTTGATCTAAGTAACACCACTGACAAAAAGCGCTGTAAAATCCAGGACCCCTCCCCTCGTAAAAGAAGCGAAGAAAGAAACCATTTCTCTGTTTCAGATTTCGCATGGGCATACAATTTTGCAGAGATGATCTCCCTCCTTGGCCCGTACCGCGGGCCAGGTAAGTATTCATTTTCAAATGACTAAACTCATATCTAATGTATCATGTACACCAGAGGTGTGCGTACATTTAATTTTCGTACTTTTCGTATTTCGTACTTTAGTACGAAACTCTTTTCGTACTTTCG
>JACMIJ010000130.1:0-30140 GCA_014805365.1 Koerneria luziae | reverse complement strand
ATGCGGTGAGTAGTGTTGCGTGCGCACGTGGCAGTGCAATATACTTATTGCTCTAATGCCGCTTCTTACCTACGTGACGAAGTGATGAAATGGGGATATTGTCTTATGCCGCTGAAAGTTGACGACGGCGAGCCGCGTGCATTCGGAAGAGGACAAATCGTCTCGGTGGTACGCATGCATCGACAACAACGTTATTCATACCTCAGAGGCACCCATTTTGGAATACCTTAACATTGGAATCACCCAGTTTGTGAACCTGAAGTTGTTATAGGCATCCCGTTTTTGACGTCTCACACTTGAGGGCCACCCCGTTCCCATAATATAGAAACATAAGACGTCGATGTATGGTGGTACGTGCAAAGATTGTTCTTGAATTTACATTCTGTCAACGTAAGCCGTTGATTAATATGTTTATACCAACAATAATGATTAATTGTGCCTTTAATGCTCATTAAAAAGGCGTGGCATGTGCTTGTGCCGCCTCCAGCGATAAATTCACATCATTTCAAGGCATTTGTCTTTGTTGTAGAGAGTGAAGCCTTTGTTATCATGCAGAATTTAGATACTGTAGACCGGCGAAAGCAAGGTGCTCTGTTTTGATTAAAACCCTGTTTCGAAATATTGAAGCGTTAGTTACACTGTCTAAGCATGATATGAAATGTGGAGCTGGATTCCTTTTGTAAGGTCTGACATTGTTGGTAGTGTCAAGGCATTTTTTTTATCTACGTGAGTATGGCAACAATGTTTTTGATAACCTTTTTGTTGCATCCTGTGATGCACAGATGTTATTGTACATAGTTTGGTCGTACTTTGTGTTTGTGCTGTTGACCCAAACCGTCCCGTGGACCAATGGCTGTCGAGCATTATGATCTACCCTCGCGCGCGCTGGCCGAGGAGTATATAAGCTGTACATATGTTATTGTTATTGCTTCCTAATAAACCTGTGTAACCCTTGCCCTGTTGATCATAACACTTTTAGATACCTTAACATTGGAAACACCCCATTTATGAGCTTAATTTTTCATTTAGGATCCCGTTTTCCGTTGTCCTACGTTAGAAACCACCTCGTTTTTGAAAGTACGCCAGCGTATGAAGATATTTTAATCGAAGAAAGGCGGATCGGAAATGTAGCAAACTCGGGACTCCCCCCCCCTCCCCCCTCACTCTAACAATAAGGGAGGACATGAATCAACGTTACTGCCAACTGTTTTTGATGCTGCGTTCAGTGGTCGGATTTCCTGAAAACTCTCCTTCCTGAAAACTGATAATTCTTGAGATCGTCAATTGTTTTTTTCTTTCTTTTAGAGACGCAATTACGGCAGTAACTATGCAGTGGGTGTAACGACGGACACACGGTTTGTGAGAAAAAGTCGGCATCAAGACTTGCTCAGGTATTCTTCAACGTTGCTGTGTTTCGTTTTTGGTATTATACATGCGCAGCGTTTTCAAGCTGTTCAATGACCGTTGTTTGAAAATTTGCGTATTTCTTTGATGTCCCCACGAAGGTCATTGTCTCTGTATGCAAGTGAGGTGTATTAGGTCGGCGGCTAGGAAACGCTGTGCATGATCTCGTTTATCTGGGTGGAACCTGGTTCCTCACTGACAGTAAGAGTTTTTTTCTGCAGTGCGAAATTGAAGAAACTGGAACCGGATCGTATCCAACGGGACGAGAGTTGTGTTTTCCTAACAAAGGAAAAAGAAGCGGAAAGGCAGTCGTCTACCGGCAAGCGGAAATCGCCTGTGTGTTATGCTCTCTTCGCTCATTCGTCACTGGTTCTTGGAAGCCAATAACTCTTCCCGTTTTTGTTTCTTCCTGAGAACTTGTCACACTGGCGCATTTTTGACACGCTGTTCTTACAATTAGCGTGCTAAAAGAAGTTTTACTCGAAAAATGTCGGAAAAGTTAGTTCTTCTTTCTTCAAGGAGATGTGAAAAATATAGACTGTATGATTGTAATGCGTATGTGAGAGCAATCGTTTTTTTTACAATCCCGTATACTTAGATGTTACAAATCTAGGGAAGATTTTCCCATATTTTATTCTGCGCTATCGATGCAAGCTAGTTTTCTTCAGGCTGAGTATCGTTGCGTAAAAATATTATTGACCGATGAAGGAGTGGCTGTGTGGGCGATGGAGACGTCTCTCGGAAGGTGCTGCTGATGTTTCATCAATTTATGCTGCTTACCAATGTGTCTGAGGGTTGGCTCAATTGGTTGCGAGCTGACTTTTCATTCAGTGGGTTCCGAGATCGGATCCATTCTCCCACTGCTTAACAAAATCTGACAAGGGAAGTGTTTTTGGTGTAGGAGAAATTTGCACTCAAAACCTATTGGAACTGAAAGAGCATTGAAAGTTATGTACGTTTCAAGTGTTTATTTTTCCTAATATCCCCTGGCGCCGGCGCCAGGAGCGCGTCTTTGTTCTATGTTGTGCCCATTGCAAACCATAGAACAGCCGGCTTTTGCGTAGTGTACTGTTTTGCACGGTTGATGGAATGTGTTGCTGTGGCCTAGAGGTGAAAGGCGCTGTGCATATGCTTTTGGGGCGGTGGGTTCGAAGCCCGACTTGGGCAAACATTTTTGCTCTTCAGAAAACGGCGAATATGGTGAGGGTGTGATGCTTAATAACAATTTTGTCGCTGTTTGGTAGCAGTGCCTGTGACATTTTGAGAGATTCGGGAAATCTCTCTTGAAAACTATTCCACTTTGCTGAACACAGGTAGCTGCTGGGACCACCCACATAATTACGAATCAGAACGTCATGAAGTGGTTGACCAGCTGGATGATCAACGATGACTGCCCCGATGAGGGCTGACACATGATTCGTCTTCATAATGAAGGTCCTTGGCCAGATCTGCTGGGCTTTCTATGATGACCGCTTCGGTTCCTTTGGAATCTACGCTATCTCATTAGACGGCTTTGTTAATAGGCTTACATGTTTTGTTTCTCCTCTCGGCGACTTTTTCAGACCGATAAATGTACATACTGTTGGCTTACTTGACTTATCCGACCGTCATTACATAATCAAATCTTATTGTTAGGTTTCCTTCCAATTACCAAAGTTTACCAAGTATTCAAATTCCTCGCGAACTTACACCAGTTTACAAGCTTGTGAACCTGACAAACAGTTTGAAACAAGTTTTCAAAATTCACTATATAGCGACAGTCGGATATTTGTATGGTACGGAGTCAAGTATACCAATAGTATTCGACAATCGGATTGATTCTCTTCCCATTTTATAAGATCCACTGTTTTTCACAGGCACTGTTAGCCAAACAGCGACAAAATTGTTATTAAGCATCACACCCGCACCATATTCGCCGTTTTCTGAAGAGCAAAAATGTTTGCCCAAGTCGGGCTTCGAACCCACCGACCCCAAAAGCATATGCACAGCGCCTTTGACCTCTAGGCCACAGCAACACATTCCATCAACCGTGCAAAACCGTACACTACGCAAAAGCCGGCTGTTCTGTGGTTTGCAATGGGCACAACAGAGAACAAAGACGCGCTCCTGGCGCCGGCGCCAGGGGATATTAGGAAAAATAAACACTTGAAACGTACATAACTTTTAATGCTCTTTCAGTTCCAATAGGTTTTGAGTGCAAATTTCTCCTACACCAAAAACACTTCCCTTGTGAGAGGTTCGTGTGATGCCTTTCGATGCTGTCCTATCTCATAATGTGGGGGGGGGTCACCTGGCATATATATATTTGACTATTGAGTTCATCTTCCTAATACATTGTCAGTGTAAAAAATTATTCCTGCCAACAAAAATTTTTGTACATAAAATAACAAAAACGGAAAATCCAAAAAAAACTTTAAAAATTTCTATTGTGTTAAAATTCCGCAAAACAGGCAAAAAAAATGAACACACATTAGCTGTCCTTCGAATAATAATTTATAAATTTAACAGTAACGGTAAAAAGGAGTGAAATGAGCACACATAGGCGTGTGGAATGAAAATTGGAGGAAAATAAAGTTGTATGTATATATGCACCCCAAATCTCGCATTTTAGGCCAAAAATTGATATATTTATTTTTCGGTTTTTGGGTCAACCCAAACAAATTTTTTTGGTCTTTCATTTTTAAAAAAAAGTATTTTTCGGGTTTTAGCGAAAAAAATTTTTTTCGACAAATGAAAAAAGCTGAACATTTTTCGATTAGAAAAAAAGCATATAAAAATGAAGGAATATTGCAAACTTTCGTTCAGATCAAAAAAATTTACTTCGCAGACCACATTGAGTAAACCAATCAGATACCCGCCGCACCCCAAGGCACTCAGCAAGCATTTCTTTAATGCAAAACGAAGCTTTTACACCAAAACGTGTCTCGATTTTTTTCTTTGAATTTTTCGGTTTTCACGGTGTCTTGGGCGCGCAACTTAGTGTACCGATTATTATAGTGTTGTGCATCATGGGATAAATTTAACAACTATGTTTTAATCGTTTCTGGGATAATTATTAGGAAAAGCACAGCGCAGTTTGACACAGCATTAATCTCTGTATTTTATTTGTTTGATTAGATAAAGAAAAAAGAAAAATAAAGTCCTCCAAAAATTTTTATACAGTACATTCAATTGATTTTGGGTGTAACACCGAAATAAGAAGCGGAAATATCCCAGTAAGGAAGAATTTCTCATTTGCGCGGTTTCTTAGGACCCGGAACGCCGTGGGTTTTCGAAAACAATTTTTCGAACAGCTATGTTCAGGAACCAGCACAATACCATATTTATAGCTCAGTGAAACGAAATCACCAAGGAAAATATTACCTACTTTTTTCACCCCTAAGTTCCTTATACGAATATAGAAAAATCTGGACTTGTCCCGCTAGATCTGAGAAGGCACTGTAAAAACAAAATCAGAAATTATGAGTAAATTACTTTTCACTAGCAGTTTTCTCCATTTTTAAGGCAATACTTTGACTGTCCTGTACCGAGAATCCTTTCCAACTTAAATACCTTGATATCTCCTTGCTTCAACTTCTCCATTTCACTCTCCACCGCGGTCTTGAGTGCCTGCGACACAATGGAATGCGCCGAGCGGAGCAAACTCACATCCGACGAAAACGTCTGCAACCACTCAATTCTATACAGCAAATAAGAAAAGACCAGTACTTGTTATCTTCTTTAGACTTCGCGATAAAAACAATATTATATTAGTTAACAGTAAAGAAAGGATACATGCCCAAACATAAAAATGAATTACATTAGCCATGGAGGGGATCGCATGGGGGGGGGAGGGGTGGTGCGTAACTGTAAGCCAACCCAAAAACGAGTTTTGCTTGTTTGTAAGTGTAGTAATGAATAGCGAAATATTTCTAAGCTAATAACAAACGCGCAATATTCTATTTTTGTTACCATTAGAATTAACAAATGTCTAATGGTGTTCTAGAAAATCTTATAAATAGCGCGTAATTATCCATCACCCGCGGCCACCCTTATCGTATACGTACTACTTGTTTTCCTACCTCTGCTCTTATTTTCAACATGTTTCCTCATCGCTGTATTTCCATTTGGAACTCCCTTCCCACTATTTGTTTCAATCCACCCACAATCTCTCATTTTACCACTTCCATATATGCTATTCCTCCTCACAACTTATTGCCCTCTTCCAAAATTAGGTGACCCACCCCACCCCTCGCATGATAAGTGCTCCATGCCTCATGTGTTGTACTCTTATTCACTGCTGAATAAAGACTTAATAATAATTATTGTATTCCCCCTGGGTACGGGTGGCGGCAAGGGGGATCGAACTCATGACCCTCCGATTAGTAGTCCGACACGCAACCGACTAGGCCAACCCTCGCCGTCATTGCTTACAAAAAGTACAAGGTGGAGAGACACGAATATTGACGGAGAAGCATATAATTAACTGTGATTGCTGTCTATTATTCAGAATGACTGGAACATGTTTAATTCAAAAGAATTAGAGAGCACCAGCGTGTACAACTGCGGTATTTTCACCCAAGTGAGAGATCCATCCAAATTTTTTCTTCTTCATAGTTTTTCTTGGATTTTCCGAGTGTATTTATCTTCTGAAGTACGTGACATAGAAAATGTGTTGGTTGAAATGAGTGAGGTGCACGCAGTGCTACTTGGACCCTTAAATGTATGTGTATACCTGATAGAAATCGTATCCCTTATTGTGAATGAGATCAAGGAGATCCTTCTCACTGATTTCCCCTGGGGGAGCGTCTTCTTTTGGTTTCTCTTCATTTTTTTCTTTTTTCGGTGACACTTTCTTCTCGTAGACGGACAGATCCGCACTTTCGCCTTTCACTGCTCGTTCAACTTTCTCCAGATCCGTCTCTGCAACATCCACGTAAGGATTATAACAAAAAACGGGAAATGGAAAGAGGAAAGGCGATGACCGAGTCCGTTGTGCTCGCAGTGCTTGCGTAAGGCGGCCACGACCTCCGAATCGAACACTTCATTCGCCTCCCATAGATTCAACGTACGAGCAACCTTCGGCTATAATGTACAACAATGTATCCATGAATCATGAGCCATAAAGACAAGTGTATGAAAATAACAGCTATGTCATCAAATGACCAGTAAAACAATAATAAGCTCGAACAAAGGACTTACTCGATCAACTGGCGGACACTGCAGCAATGAATTCAAGGTATTCTCAAAATTCTTAGCAAATCGAGGACCAAAAACGTCTTTGTCCTTGAATTGTTTCTTCGATTGACGAATAATGGAATCTATCACGTATAAGCATGGTATTTTATATTCCGCTTTGCACTGAAATATATAAGGATAAATTACATGCAATCAAAACAGCCTGCACATTAAAAGGACCCACCGCACAAAAGGCTCTATGGACAAGCAAATCCTATGTGGTATCACTAAAAACCTGTCCCAAGCAATGCACACTCTTCGTCATGGCATATTTTTACTCACACAATTAATAAAATTCAAATTAACATTCTTGCTAACAACAACACGATTAAAAAGGCGTTCAACTTGCACCACGGGTTTCCTTTATATTTTGTCTTATGACCTTCCGAATATACTTTCGTTTGCTATACTTGGTGTCAAATATTATTAAGAAAGACATCGCTATATGGTCTAATCGCTCCTTGAATTATTAAAATTCTAAGAAGTTGATAAACACGGAATTGGGATGCTAAGACTTCGTATCTATGTTGTGGTGCGGACAATCGCAATAAATACGGGTAGTTATGTTAGAACTCTTCTTACATAAAAGTGCTTAGAAAGAAAAAATGCCCCACCTTCCCCAGAAATTTTTCAACGCTAAACACGACGTGTTTGTAGTATCGAATAGCCTTTAAGGCAGCCTTGGTTATATCCACTATCTTATGTTTGCTGATGGGCGGTTTCGATTCGTACATACTGAGCAACTGAAAAGGACTTGCATGTAAGGTGTCAAAACATACCTCTTTGTTAAATGCACTAACTTCGTCCGTCTCCATGTAAAAGGTCCGATTCTCCCCTAAAAAAGGTACATTGAAAGTATGTGACGAAAACCAAAGGGAATGAAAAGATACAAAATGAGCGTCGGCTCCAGCTATTTAAAAGCTACATTCTACCTGCAGCACAACAGAAACAATGAGTGGATCAGCCCCAAACTATAAAAGATGCCTCTGTATAGATTTCTAATAGTCGCGTCGCGGTACGAGAGCGGTTAAGGAGTACACACTGGTCACCTTTATAACTCAAGGAGATCTTTCAAATTTGTTTGATCATTTTTTGTTCACTTACCAGTGTCATGTAAACTTTTATCCTTCTGATTACAGCCACAACTGTTTCAACAGTATATTCTTTTTTGATTTTACCATCCCAGGCAAAAATCCCAATTAATGTGTAACACATCAATTGAAAACTTATTGAATTAGCAATTGAAATGTTGCACCTCAATAGTGCAATTGATATGTTGTACATCAATTGTTCAATTGGCAAAACAGTTCCATTGGGTTGCAACGTATCAATTGAAAATCGGTCAATTATTCAATTGATATGTTTTTCTTGAGATATGTAGTTTGTATAGTTTTCCTAGTTTTCCTGTATAGTTTTCCTGATGTGCAATTTGTGCTAACGTTACCCGAATAAGATCCGCCGGAGCTTGCTTGGTGATTATATTCACGATCCCTCTGTCCAATTCATGTCTGCGTCGTTGACATGAATCTGCTCTTTCAGATCGATATCATGCCACCAATGAGGAAACGGAAGCACGATCATGTTTCGGTGTTAGACGATTTACTACGAAAAGGAGCGAATTCAAATAGTATGTTGTAAAAGCTTTGAGACGTTTCTTATTGTTAGAACATGATCGAATCAAGTTCATTACCGTACTATTCGACTTAATTCATTATTAAGGATACTTAGGTTGTTCTCGGTGGGTTGTAGAGGCTCGTTTAAACTGTTTTGTTTTGCTCAGTTTGCAACTAGGTCGTATATAAGCCGAACAAATCCTTGTAAAGTCTCGGACTACTTACTAAAACATTTCAGACCATAGAACTCGTCATATTATTGAACTACGTTGTCTCTTTATATTACTGAACTTTATGGTGGACTATGTCTTTATGTATTTTTTCTTGCAATTTCAGAAAGAGCCCAAATATCCTTTATTTTGTGGTTAGTGCCTTCAACACTCCCTTTGAAAAATAATACTAATCTTGTTCTATAATTTTGGAAAACTACATTCCATTCATACATTGACAAGAACGTGATTGAAATGAACAAGGTGCCCTGTTTTGGACCATAATACTTGAACATGGACCATAATTCCTGTACATGAGTGGGGCACCTCGTTAGGAAATGTTTAATTGTCTATATTGGATCACCCTGTTATGGAAATGCCGACGCGTGGTTCCATTCAGTGGAAAATTAGTCATCTTTCAATCGGTGTAAGAATAAGCCCATGGATTTCATAGAGCACTGTTTATGAACAAATCGTGCTTGTTTTATGCCAGCTCTTAGCTGAATCCTTTCCAACTAGTGCATCATGGAATCTTCTCGCCAACAGGAATTGATTACATTGGGACTCGGTGTTTGGAAGGAGAGAGGTGATAGAAGTCGTTGTCCGTCTTTAATCAAATCTTGTTTTGCAGCACCTGTAAATGTGGACAAGTCAATGTTTTCGAACGTGGAACAATTGATGAAGGAAGAAATTGTGTTCACGAGATCCCCCACCACATTCGACAGCTTGGAATTTGGAAAGTCCAAGTTAGTTGCTTCGGTCATTCTCCTGCATGTCACGTCTTCCGTGGAGTAAAGCATACAATTCAGTTGTTTAAGAAATGTATCTCAATTGGTTGCTTACGGACCACTGGGCTTGTCCTGGACACCGTTGAAGCCCCTTCTCGCGCATAAGCGTTATCACAATTTACCCTCGTGCAGGTAGAAATGGGAGTTTGTGCGCTTTTTGTGAAGTCGGAGAGAGAATCAGAAGCTGTTCTCCCTTTAATCAAAGCTACTTTTCAGTATCATTATTTTGGACCCAGCAAAGGAAAGAGAAGCGTCAAAACGAGTCAATATTCTAACGAGCAATAAAATCATTCGCCGGTGAAAAAGCAAGAGACGATGGATTACAACAGCACATGTATATTCTTAAAGGACTGAATTCACTTTTTAGCCCCCAAATATTGTACCAATCCCTCGTTGGAGTTCCTTCGAACGTTTTCACGCAATAGTATTACTTGTACTTTAAAATTACATAGTATATGAGCCATGGAGAAAAATGCGGGCATGGAGGAAAAAGCATGATGCCCTACCGTATGCTCTGCACACGCAGAGACGTAGACAGTCAAATTTTGGTTGAAAAATTGCTTTTCTTGTTCGTATGTTCGCCAGGTGTCATGTCCGAAATGCTCTTATTAGTTTGACAAAAAAAAATGAATGCAAACCTTCAATTTGCACTCTAGTTAAGAAGCACGATAATTTTGTAGTGCAACAGTATTCAAACTTTAGGGAATGACACAAGTGGTACACACAAAAATAATGCCTTTAGTCTCCTACGTAACACAATAGATAAATGTTATTTGAAAGTGAGATTGTGTGTGGAGCAGCGTTGAATGCTTCTGCATGCTAATGCTCAATCTCCTGTAATCACGTTATTAACGTTGCCGTAAACGTTTCGCTTTTGTGCACCAACTGATTAAAGAAGTAAATTGCGTACTTTTACACAACATACAAACTCGTAATACTCTTTATACATCAATAATCGCTGTCGTCTTCACAAAGAACAGATACCATGAGCATTTCCATGGCTTTGCCCAATTCGTCTGCTTTGGCCAACAAGCATTGCATCGGTTCCTTCTTTAGTTGTTCATCGTCGGTGATCACTTCGTTTACGTCCTTCCAATCTTCGACGTCGGTCGACTTTTGCTGAAAATTAATCTTAGTATTGAAGCAACAAAAAATCAATTGTCCTCAAAATTCAAGTTTCAACACAACTTAGTCCTAACTAGGTGTTTTACGATCTCAGAAATTTTAGTGAAGCACATTAAGTTTCAGTAAATCCATAAAACATGCAATGATGAGCTTTTGGGTGCCTTTTATTAGTTTTTATTTATTTTTGAGTCCAAATAGGTCAAACTCCAGACATGCTACATATTTTTGTAATAATTAAACAGGAAATGAATTTTAACTATTTACATTTTAGTTAATTTTTCCACAACCAAGACCTGTTACAAGATGTCGAAAAATAAAGCAATTTGAGAAAACCGGTCACGCCAATTTATGCTTATAAAGCTGAGCGAGAGAGCGTCAAAATGAGATAAAATATTGAATGTAGGGGAGAAAAAAGCCTGAACAAACTTACTTTCGTTTAAAGTGTGACTAACAACAGAGAAGCGAAGAGAAAAAAACACTTTCCAAACCGTCTACATTCGAAGTGCCAGTCATGGCGAGGCTGACCTGGTCGATGAGGCTCTTCACTCGCTGCAATTGCATCTCCAGTTGTTCATTCTGTTGAGCGAGGATTCGAGACCGATGTTCGAGTCTGTTTTTGTGTTGCAGAATGAGATTCTGCTCGTCATGGGCGGAATGGTCGAGAGCGGGAACACTCCGGCCAAGGGCGGGAACACTACGGCCGAACCCCGGTGCAAGTCGGGAGATACTCCGCCGACTCTTGTCGAGGTCCGGTGTACTAACCATCACATTCTTCTTCTTAACTAATTCTCGCTTCAATTCGATGTTCTCTAGCTGTAGCCGTTGCAAAAGCTGATCCAATTCTTCTTTTTGCATACGATCCACCTGAATAAAAATTTCATATCATACAATGTTTCAAAAATGATCAACTAGGATTAGTTATAATGATTGGCATATATAAGGAACCTATCGATTATCCTATTTACAACGTTAGCCTTGACCTATTTCTGTTTATTTCTTGTAATTGTTGTTTATAAAAAGAACTCACATCGCGAGATTTGGAGAAACAAGAGGTGAAAAGATGTTTCATGACAAGAAACAGGTTGAAAAGGAGATACCTGGGTGATGAGTTGGAGTGGGCTGTTCACTTGCTGGGTGGTGGTGGTCGCTTCGCAGTGAGCCACTTGGGTGAGGCGATTGGCACATTCCGCTATTCGGTTGTGCATACTCTCCGTTTGTGGATTGTGTGCTGTCAAGTACACGACTGATCCATTCGACTTACCCACTACGGGGGGCGTGACCAGAGGCTGGCCTTCGTCGCCCACGTCCAGAGGCAGATATCCCAATCCCTTCTTCGACCTTCCCAGTTTATTCCGCACAATTCGACCGAAGTCACGCACATCCTCGCCGCTGGTTGTCTGCAAGACAATGCGATGGTTCGAAGGCACGCCAGCATGGCTGACAGTCCCAACAGTATATGACCCAGCCTACACTTGTTATTTCATGCTAAATGGGACCAAAAGCAGTCGGCTCCTACTCATCGGGCACATGCTGATTGTGAGAAGACCATCACATTGTCCGAAGAAACGCTCATTGGAAGAAGATGCGAGAAGCTAACCGAAAACAGTCGAAGAATGGGCATGCGGAGTGCCTCGGTTGCCTTGACGGCAATGGAGAATCCACCGCCGAGACGCTTAGAAGATGCGTTATTGAAAGACCTACGCCGGCCGAATATGTCAGGTCCAGAGGTGTGCGTAAGATGCGGTTTTACGAAACTCGACAAAAAAGACTCCAAAAATTGTACACGTCAGGCAAGCATTAGTTAATGGACAATTCATTCACTTTCTTTCATCCAATGAATACATATGATAGACTTTCTCAGCCATCTACTGGTTGGCTATGACTTATTTGTTCAGACAGGTTCGGTGAAAACCAAACAAATGTTCTCAATAGTCGGTACTATTCTCAACTACAGAAGAAAATCGATAGGAAAACAGATGTTATTTTATCGAAGAATATCCCCTTATGGGCTACTCAGACAAAAACAACACTACTTTTCCCAAAAACAGTGAAAAACAAACTGAAAATCATTTCTGAATTATGTTGTGAAACAATTGTAAAAATTAAAATTGCCGTAATATAATACAATTGGGAGCCGATAATAGCAAATGAGCTATTTATTATCGGCTCCCAATTGAGTTGTGACTCAGCAAGAGAATTGAAAACAATGGATCATCTTATTAATGAACTTTATGTTTGAAATTCTCAAGTTGCCGCCGAATCATCGATTGTTTTTGTACCTGACAGTTATATAGATGTGCCTCTATTCTGAAGATGTTATAGACTGTTTTCGGTAAGCAAGTGGCTTTTGCTAAATTAAGCAATTAGCGATTCTTATTCGCATTATTATTAAGCCAATTGACATTTTTGCGATTTAAGAAACTACGAAAGTATTAATGGGGCAATCGTGCAGGCGTTGCACTACAAAAAAACCCTACCCTAAAAATTGCCTTTACTCCTTATTTAAAGGAGGCCGGAAACCGTCATTTCATTCCTAAGAAATGTGTTCAGAACAAGTGTTTTATGGAACCGCCATTTTGTGTTCAGGGAAGCAAATTCCTCGGTGAACTGACGGTTTCCGGGCCCCTTTAAACGCATTTTGGCCTTTGTGCGAAAACTACTGTATCGTCGCATCAAAGATAATAAAGGAGTAAAAAAATGTCTGTTATTTACAAATAAAAGTTGGTCAAAACAGGGCATACAGTAGAACAGGACATACAGTAGATTCAGTAGAAAAAGTAATCTACTGTATGGGGAAAAGTTAGTTCCTTGGCCAAATTCAAAGTGCGGACAAATGTTGTGCAACAACAATGTAACTTACCGGTGTCGAGTATTCCTGCATGGGATGCTTCAACTTGTGATTCTTGGCTGTCCTCTGAGAGAAGAAGCAATTCTGACACATGTCGAAGTTGAAACAACGGAGACATCGATAACGGAGTCCGACCAAGGGGAACATCTTGCACACGTTGCACTTGGCCTGATGCTTGGCGAATTCGGCGAGGGCGAGTCGATGCATCACCGGCAGCCAGACGACGGATTGCGGTTCGTGCCGCAACCACGACAAGAAGGACGAGACGGACAGGGACGGGGGCATCTTCGCACTCTCGAATAGGGAACGGACCGATGGCTCGATATTCGATCCTCCGAATGCAGCACATTCACCCACCAGTTTCGGAATCTGATCATACTCTACACCATCTCATTCTCACCAGGATCATGTCATAGAACAACAATGCCATGTGCTTGTGGTCCACTTGTCCATCCACACTCACCAGCTCGAAGAGTTCTAGAACATTCTCACTCAACAGTCAACTCACTTCTGTACTTGTCCTCTAGTGGTGCATCACAGAAGACAACCAGTGCCACTTTGAACGACAGAACGCGAAGAATCGAATCGCGGCCACTACAAGAATGCACTGAGGAGCGGACACCTACGGGTCATATATGCTGAGGAGCATATTCACTGCCAGGTCCACTGCCAGTGGCACGTTCTTCACCAGATGCGGATCCTTGGCGTGTACTTCTTCAAACAAAGGCACCAGACACGATACGATACATTCGATGCTCATACACTCCTCATTCGACAGTTCTATTCGGGCAAATATCTGCACAACATAGGCAATCAACAACAATCCAATACCTTCTCTAACTGCCCGAGGCCTATCAGATCCAAGCACAATCGTTTCTGTAGTGCACGAAGCTTCATCGCTGTTCGATAGGCGATGAATTTAACCCGATTGAAGGTGGAAAGTTCTTTGAGAACATGCAGCCATAGAGGATGATCCCACTGGGTGGCCTCGCTGGTGTGACTGAAACAGTTATCCCATTGCGGGTGTCTCCCCCTCCCAAGGATGATCCCACTGGGTGGTCTCGCTGGTGTAACTGAAACGGTGCACTCGCATTTACACCTACTTAATGTAGTACGGTAGACCGTTGGCTTGTGAAATGTTTCGTTGCCAGGGAAGAGTGACACTTTTGGCCAAGAAGTGTTCTGAACTGGGACCGAAGTCATTGAGGGCGTTCCCGATGGACGCAGCTCGTACACGAACAGCAGCTCGTAGGTGGTCATATCTGTGAGTGGATGGGATTGAATGGGGGGGGGGGGACGGACCTCTGATTCACAGCCTCCAGCTGGTTCATTGTGTGGGCGTCGATGGGTGCATTGACAGCTCGGATCTCCGAACAGGCGGCGTTCGCCTCGTCGATGAGTGGCCGCGTGTCCAGCACCTTCTGGACGAGAGCATCTGCCGCCTTCTTGGCGTCACGTAATTCCTCTAATCTGTATGAGATGGAGAATGATAATAGGATTACGGTATTACCTGAGCTGTTCCACGGGACGACTGTCATCCAGTTGCCGCTCCACTCCACTCACCACCAATTGGCTCTCTGCCAATGCCCGCTCCAACTCTTGGAGACGATTCGAAGCTGCCTGAATTGTCCCAATAAGTGCTTATCGTCCTACAATATAGGAATGTCATTTTGGCTATGCTGTCATCTTCGGTGGTTTCTAGTCATATGCTGTATAGTACATTAGCAAGGGTTGTCCACTCGGCCAATTGTTGTTCGAGATTCTTCCATCCGTCCTTCAATCGCTCGCAATCCATGGAGATATGCATCCCAATTTGATGCGCGTTCATATCTGAAAAAATATAATAGCAGGCTCCAGGGCCATGTCCAATTATCATCTACCCCTCCTCCTCACAACCCATCAGACTGTTTTATTATACTAATTTACTATATAATACATAAGTTTTTTAATAAGTAGTAAATGCATCTGTCGGCCAACTCTTTCTTCCACACCAAGGATATTCACTTTGCCTCGCCATCTCAGAGTCAACTTCCATCTTACCATGACCACCACTAAGGGAAGCCAAAATAAGATTGCTACAGGAAAAGATGGGATCATGCTGTCCATAACATCACAACGCCACTACTATGCATCGTAGCAAAGTGGGACCAAAAGGACATGATACGATACGATTACCGAGGAACACCAATGAAATCGTGTAGATCGACCACTTCACGATCTGGCACTTCTTCGACGACGTCGAACAAAATAGCTTTAGACGCATGTGGCAGATCGCGAAGTGGACTTTGTGCGGGATGGCTCGTTATGGCAACTGTCCCGGATGGTGTAGAGAGTGAGCACAATGTGGTCGGTTGAGATGGATGGCTTTTGTGTTATAGAAAAACAAAGAAAAAAACAAGCTTGAAATGAACGTTTTTGATTGCTCACTACAAAGTATGCTCACTTCTGCATTTTTCGTAAAAGGGACTTCACAGAATTTGACAATGTGAGAGATTCGTTCATGGCATATGAGAGAATCTTTGTACCATTCGACTTCAGATGTCAATCTTCAAGTTAAAACCTGCTATGTGTAAACTTCAGCGGCGAAAAACGGTACTGACGGTTTTTTTTAACCTTTCTACGCGTATTCGCTTATAGATTTAGAAAATAATTTCCGACGGAGACCAAGAATCTTGATCGAAAAACTGCTTCAAAGAGTGAAAATAACATTCTCAAAATAATATGTGAAAATAACATTCTCAAAATTCTACATAGTACTTAAAATCTGTTAAATGAGATATCAAAAACGGATAACATTGAAGTGCACAACAATTGATTGAAAAATGGCCAAAAATAGCATGCTCAAATTCCCAATTTTTGGACCCAAATCCATTTTAAAAACTTGCTGCGTCACAAATCTACATTCAAAATTTCTAAAACAAAATAGGTTGTACAAATTGTACCAGGTCACCCTAGTGCAACGGTATGAAGACATTTTAAGTTATGGAACTAACAATAAGAATTAGGTGTAGGCCCACAAACATAATAGTAATCCCGACAATTAGGAAGTTCCAAAAAGGGCTGCGCATATTGTTTGTAATGTTGTTAGCTAATGGGGGAAGAGAGAGTTTTGCGTAGCATGGTGATGGTGATGGCCCTTACCCTGGACATGCGAGTCATCGCCCTCGTGCATCTTTGGCCGGAGATCGTTTTGTATGAGATATGAGTGTGCATGTGAGAGTGTGTTCTTCATTTCCTTCCCTTTGTCCTCCATTTCCCTGGCTGTATTCTTGCACAGGGAGAGTTGTCCCATGGCTGCAGACAGATTTCCTGCCAGTTTCAGCGATGCGAGTGCCTAACAATGAATGGGAATGGCGAGTACCTCTCTTTTCTTCTCCACCCATCCAATGAGAGCTGTCAGATCGTTCTGGAGTAGCTTGCATTCCTCCTGCGCATTGTCCAATCGGTTTCTAGGAAATGTGTTTTGCCTTCTGCTCACTTGACAGTGTGTGCATCCTCCTGCAGTCGTGTCCATTGTGTGTTGAGTAGTCTCATTCGCTCCGAGAGGGCGGCTCTTTCCATGCCATCGTCCATTCTGTCGATGAGATTCTTCGCCATCTCATGCACCTCTTGGACGAGTGAATTGTGTGTTTGAATATGAAGGGCGACTTGTTCATGTTCCTCTGTCCACTTCTCTCTGTTGTTGACATCCTTGATGGCTTGAGTATTGGATGTCTTGACAAGGAGAGTCTGGAGCTCCTGCTGCTCCTTGTTCACCCATTCCTCCAATTCAGTCAACGCGGATAACATATCTTTTCGGGATCGCAGTGATGCTTCCAGGAAAGCGCGACGGATTCGAACACTGAAAAGAGAGTGAGTGATGCCGCAATGAAGGGGGCGGGGCATGACGCCGCAAAGAAGGGGCGGGGCGCGATGCCATAATAAAGGGGGCGGGGCGCGATGCCGCAATGAAGGGGGCGGGGCGTACCTGTCGTTGAAGGTAGTCCAATGTGTGTTGATATGGGAAAGTGCATGTCCGACAGTGTGATTGTCGTCGCGCGGATGTTCGAGTATCAATTGGTTCCCCTTGGCATTTATATCCTTCATGAGTTCAGTCTTGTCGTCCCATTGGGCGAGGAGTTCTTCCACGTTCTCCAACTGTGCCATTAGCTCTTCGCGCTCTGCCACTTGTGTGTTCTTATCCGCTAAACAGACATTGTAAATGAAGCAGTGAGTGTATATATCACATATAAAATACAATATAAAGTATACCCAGCACATTGAGAGCATCAGTCAGCCATATCTCCATAACCGTCCGTTGTTTATTCCAAATTCTCGCAGAATCAGCCATTTTGTTGAGATCTGCCTTTCGGGCTTCAACTAAATGAAATATAAAATAGGTCAATGCGTTCAGGCAAGACAAAATCCCGCGACATTCAAACATTATTTTTAGTTAGTATATGTAGGAATACCAAATGTGGGTATGTCAAACAATACAAAAGAGGAGATGTTGATGGACAAAACAGTCTGAAGGAGAAAAAGTGGTAGCGAGTGAGTAGCCCTGTGTATTCATTGCTTCGTCAGTTTGTCCGCCTTCTCCGTTTATGTAATGGCTTTCCCTGTACGTAATCTAACCCTTCTTATACGTGTTCAGGAAAAAAACACCTTCATTTGGTGCGCAACATACCAATTGAAAATCTAATGAAATCGCAATTGATATGTTGCTGATTTTCAAATGATAAATGAGCAAGTACAAGAAAGCCTTCATTTTGCAAATAGACACATAAGAAGGAACCTTAGTAGACGAGAATGTTTTCCTGAAACTGCGAGTGCTTGTTGTTTCTGTACTACCGGTGTTTCTTATACTACCAGTACTTGTTGTCGTCGCTCATCTGCTGTTTCTTGTTATATGCGTGTATGTTTTCGCATACGCAGGCATTCGTCTCCATATAAGGTGGACTCTTCACTATCACCATTACTCCGTCCAATTGTCGGCTTCTCCCATATAGATCATAGACATCGATATGATATAGTGGATAAGATGATAGATACAGAGACGTACTTTGCTGATTGAGGTGGTTCAAGCTGTTGAGTATTTGTTGTTGGTATGCTTGGAGTGCCGGAGCAGGTGTGAGTCGGTGCACCTCCTCCTCGCGTTCTTTTGCTTCTTCGGTGAGTCGCTGTGCAATTGAGTGAATGAGATAACTTGCCATGAGAATGGCCAGCCGTTGTTTGATGGCATTCACTTCTTGGATGTCCACGGTCAACGTGCATTCCCTGTTCGCTTCCACCAGCCAATTCGACACATGACGTAGTGCCTGAATCAGGGACTGAATGTGAAGGATGAGCAGTACCTGTAGACACTTTTCATCCTTGAGATTAGTCGATGGAAGGGATGAAATGTCGGGGAGCAGCATGGATGGTTCATCGGCAGTACTTGTTGTGATGGAAGAGATGGATTCATTGGGTGCGATGAGTACTCGATCCACTTCTTCCTCTCTGCTATCACTCTTCTCCTTCTTCGCAGCTTGCTTCTCATTCCTGTCCTTCTTTTCTTCGTCTTGTTCAGATGATCCAAATGATGACACGGATTGGTTCATATCTGGTTGGTCGATTTCGTCGGAGGAGGCGGCGGCTTCTTCGCAAGCAATGATAGCATCTTCCAGTTCCTATAAGTATTGTGTGTGTGATAATGGCGATTCGCAAACCTGGATCAATGGCTCGTCGAGAATCATTTTTTCTCTTGTCGTCTGATCCAGTTCGTTGCGAATAAAGTTGGCACCGTCACGGAGTTCGTCCTAAAGGAGAAAGATCTACACAGGAACGAAGTACTGGAGGAGGAAGATCTATTACAGAAAGGATGAATACACACAACAGTCCGAATGACATACAGCCTGTTGCTTGATCTGGAGGATGGCAGCCACAGACGGCGTGTAGATACTGGCTGCGAGTGCTCCCTCGGCCCGTCTTCGGGTATCGGCTGCCAACTCCACCAGCTTCTTCTTCCGTTCCCACACAGATGTACAATGTCGCGCATCCTTCTCCAATTCGATAACTCTCTCGTTCAGATTTGAACGAAGCTAAAGAAGGTAATGATAAGGTGAACGTACATCGGACAATCCCTTGGCCATCAAACTAGTCCTCCTTCGAATGGAATGAGATGCATCCGACTGGATGCCCTCCTTGCCGAGGAAGATGTCCCTGTCGGTCTGGACGGCCAAGAGAGCCCCGTGCATGTCCTCCATGGACTCTTTCCGTTGATGGAGCTGCGAGACATGCATGATTGCGATAACGAACCTTGGATAGTAGTATGGGAATGTTAACCTTATCGATGGAATTGTACTCCTTGTCGAGATCGGCTTCCACGTCATGGCACCTGACATAATTGAGGATTCTTCCTCACGCACCATTTCTCGAGTTCGGTCAATTTCATGTTTATCTTATTTTCGTCAACATCGCGCAGTTCAATCCTCTCTTTTGCTTCTTTGACTTGGTGAAACTTCGTTTCGACGTGATGGACCTGGGAAGATGTGTGGTAGACCCCCCCCCCCCCACCTCTTCCTGGAGACCCTTCACTAGTGTTCCTCGTTCGTCGAAGCGCGGTCGGATTCGGGCAAAGGCGACGAGTGTCTCATCGACGATCTTCCCGACTCTGGTCATTCGAGTCTCGTCATCCGGGTCAACATTGTTAACGGCATTCTTTGCTGTTTCGAGTAACTGCAGTAGGTGATAAGTGGTGGTTGTGATATGATAAGTACCTCTTTGAATCGTTGCCATTCCTTCTCATCTTGTGGTATCCGTGCTTTCTTGTCAATGATGTCCTTCTTGATACTCTCGATCTTGTTGTGAGTGTGTTCATGTTCCATGATATCCATGGTCATGGAGTTCTGATCAACGATATCTTCTGCTTCTGCGATCATGGTTTCCCATCTGGAAATGCTGTCGGATGCATTCTGGATATTCTCCATGGGATATTCATTGTCGATGGCGAGTTGTTCCTCGATGAGGTCGAGGTTCACATACACCTGATCCATGTCCATGTTATCCACAGTGATCTTTGGTAGTTGATCTATATTTTCTCCACTCTTTCTTTTCGCATCCTTTTCTTCTCCTTGTTCTTCCTTTTCCTCCACAATGGCACTCAACTTTGCTTCTAGTTTCGACAAGAGTTGGTTGACTTTGTCGAGAGAAGTATCGCGACCTGAACAAAGTATTATTAATTATTAATTATGTTTAATGCAAAGCATGTAGTTTGTAGTCCGACCTGCTGACGACTGTCCGGGAAGAGCGGCGTGTATCTCAGCTGCCCTGCGTGAGATGGAAGAGAGTTCCTCGTCCTTCTCCATGAGATGTTTGCGTGTTTGCTGGCAGATATGGCATGGGAATGGATACATACCAGGAGAGTACTTGGCTGAATATGGTCGTGGAGCTTCGCTAGTTCCTCTTCGATGTTCTTGATCCTCCTTTGCAGTTCTTCTTCCTCACGAATCATTTGTTCGATGGATGGTTTGGCATGTTCCAATTCATTGTGAATCTGTTGTCTGACATGGACGACATCATCGAGGAGTTCGATTGTTTTGTGTGCTTCGAGTTCCATTCGACCGGACTCGGCGAGTTTCTTTCCGTGTTCCAATGAGCTGTCAATGGTCGCTTTTTCGGCACATAGCCAGTCGTCGACTTTCTATAATCGGGGATAAATACTGGGATGCTTCCCACCTGAACACGTTCCTTCCACTCTGAGACTGTATGCACCGGGAATTGATCGAAGTCGAGATTGAGCAGGGCGGATCTCGCCCTCGCAAGCAGCTCCTCCACCCAAAACGAGCACAATCATTTGATAGAAGGTGTAATCGCAAAGTGTAAGAGAGGGAAAGACGAACAGATGTAGAGGAAGCGGCGGCCAGAGTGGGGGGATCCACCCGCTTCCCTCCTTCCAGTCGTTTCTCCAGACGATCCCATTGTGACCACAGTCCTCCAACCAGATCCGTCGTTGCCAGACGAGGATTCAAAGCGCACAGACGGCGGACTGATGATGACAGCCGATCTCGATCTCCTCGCAGCATGTCCATTGCCAGTAACAGCTGCAACATAATGCGAGTTCATGCTAACACCTCTTTGTCGTTCATTCCTTCTGCTTCATCTAGTTTGGTCTGTAGTGAAGAATGTGCCTGTTCGACTTGCAATAGAAGAGCATCTTGATCCTCGTTCATGGCCTGGGGATTCTGTGTATGATATTGAGTGGATGTTACCTTGACAGCTCGATACCATCCGTCAATGCGTTCCTTGAGTGTATTGGCACGTCGTCTGATGCCGGTCTGAGGCGGACGAACACCGTATTCAGTGAGTTGTCGATGGAGTTGGTCCATTTGATTGAGATTCGCTTCATTCCTGTTCCACATTCCAATCATCTCTTCCACACTTCCGACATCGTCACATCGGTCACTTCTACCGTACTCTTCCAGTTTCTTCTCCAATTCATCCAAAACCTTTTCGACGTCTTGTGACTTCTCGTCAATGCTCGATATCAATTGGAGGGAGTTTTCCAATCTGTCTGTACAACTTTCTTCTCGTTTTGAAAGATCCTGCAATAATAGATGAGTAATGGTCTTCCATTATTTTCAATGCCTTAGTCTTTTTCTTGGCCAGACGAAGTTTCTCGGTGATTTGGATGGAATCGTTCTCCGAGACGAATTGGTCAGCGAGGAGTTTTTGCATTCCATCGTCAAGGTCGGCGAATTGCTGGAATAAGATGTGAATGTGCGGAGAATAGATGGATGACCTGCACGACGAGGGACAGTGACTGGCGGATGAATGCCAGTTGGGACAGGCAATCCGCCACTTGCGAACACGAGATGCCCGTCATCTCGTCCAAATTGTTCTCCATCTCAGCCAATTTGTGTGTCAGTCTGAATGACTACATAGTATTCCCTTTTACTATATGAAGACAGGAACGAATGGATGAGGCGATGAGGCAATATCAACAGAAATATCAATGAATGGATAGCGACTTACCGTACTTATTCATTAGAAAATTGATGTGACATGATCTCGATTAATTCTTATTACTGGTAATAAATGTCTTACCTGTTCACCTTCTGTTCGAATGCAACAGGCTGACGAAACTTTTGCAATTTGTCCCGAATGTCATCCATTGTTTTCTGAACAAGTCAATTCGGTGATTGTTTGCAAAGGAAGTGTAAAATAATGCACACGCGAAGTGAGGAGAACTGCCTAAACAGATCGACCTCCGCGTATTCCACTTGATCCTTCGCCCGTTCACTGTCTTCCTTCTCTGCGAATTTCTTCATATCTGCCAAACACTTTTCGTTTTGTTCGAATTCCTCACTCATTTGCTAAAAGTAAAACATTGATTCCTGACAGGGAAACAGTTTGGAACATAGGATTATGGCAAATGAGACACTTTGCACACATTTGACATGCGACATACCTCAACCAGATCACCACTTATCAACTTCTGAAAGAACAGTTCAAAACATATGCAAGAACGGAAAGATACATTGTGAGGATGAGAGGGCACACACTGGAGCACGATTTGTCAACAAAGAGAACACGGACGGACAAGTGCATCACTTGCCTTATACTCCGTCGGCACATCCAAGGCGTCCACATCCACGCTCCTTCGTTGGGACAACAGCACTTGGATGTGACCCGCCCAGAGTGTGAAGGAGGCTGCTTGTTGCTCGAATCTGCAGAATGAGACAACTTCACACACGCACCTCTCCGCTTCTTTCAGATGATCCGACAGATATCGTGTGTGCTCCTCGGCCTTCTGGAGTATTTCTTCGGCACGGTCCTTCCACTCCTTGGTTGTACCCTCCTCGGCTCCTTCTTCATCATAAGTTATTGATTCCCACCACTAACCAGATGCCTGATCCAAGTCATCGTGGACCTGCTGCATGAGTTGTTCGGTTCTATCCAGGGCTTCCGAGTATTCTTCAGCATCTGATGCTTTCTGACTATTTATGATCACTTCTTCCAACTCGTCCAGATGTTTCTTTCGCTCTGATATAGTTTCTGGAAATAAATGTTTGTGATTAGCGATACTTTGTGCGGCCTTGTCGAGTTCCTTTTGTGCGAGACTGATGCTATCGTGAATACTGTCGAGGAGGTCTCTCCATTGCTCGGATAGCTGTTTCACAAGGGCATTCGTCCGAGTGACAACCTGTTCGACTATGCGTTGAGGGGGGGGGGAGCAGGTACCTCTTCTGGAACGTCCTCGTCCACACGCAACATCTTCTCATTTGCCCGTTCCGCTTCCTTACGAAGATTTTCGAAACTCAGAAGCTCCTCTTTGAGTGCAGTGAGATGGTGGATGGCACCCGGTCCGCTTTCTTGTCCGATCTCTGCTCGTTTTGCGCTTATCCTTAAACACGGTTCAATTCATCTTTTGTAAAGTAGTAATAAACACAAACAAGTATGAGTGTAGACATTAGAGGTGGGCGAATGACCGCGAAAGGAATGTGAATGTATGTTCGCCGTTACCGAGACGAGCTCGTTCAATCCTATAGTAGAAGCTCATTTATTTTGGGAACCACATATCTTGTCTATCGAGTGGCAAGCTACACAATCACAATTAGCTTTTCCTAATCTCAACTATTTGGCACTAATAGTTGAGATACACAATTAATCAAATTCTCCCTCATTTGTGAAGATACCCCCCCCCCAGGTGCTGGAGGAGCATCGTGACAAAAAGAATACGATCGAAGGAAGACATGAAGAATGAAAAAGTACTTGCTTTTGGCAAGATGGCGCACGCAAAGAAGACAAGGAAGATAAGAAGCAAAAAGACAGTGATTAGCTGAAGAACTCGGAAGCTGCAAGTGATTTTGTGTTGTGTGGATGACTTTTCTACTCATACTCATAATTTTGCCTGCCCATACTTGTCAAGAAGTGTTCGTGTGCTGTTGATGGCGTTGGAGGCGGTGCGTGTGGCGCGTGCGCGTTCTTCGACTTCCGCGCGTCGGGTCTCCGCCTTCTCCACAATATCCGACGACATGTTGTGGGAACGCACATATGCGACAAGTTTCTCTGCTCGAGAGAGGTCTTGTTCCAATCCCAGCAGATCCCCAACCGAACACCATTTTCCTTCCAACTAAATTCTTCCTTTTATACGCCATATCAACTCAGGAAAAACACACCATTTGAAAGTCCATAACATATTAATTTCAATAGGTTTTCACTTGATATGTTGCACATCAATTGATATGTTGCATTTTAATTGAACTGTTTTACCAATTGAATTTCAATTATTTCTCAGTTGACGTACATACAACATTTCAATTGATATGCAGCAGATCGTGTGTGATGTTTTTGCCTGAACTGAGAACGCTACGTTTCGAAAGGTAGATCAGTACATGTGACTTTATGACAGTAGAGATGGAACCTGTTTGAGCAGAGTTGATTCGTCCGATTCTGACAGCACTTGTAGTTTGTTCTCGACGATACTGAGTCCCTTGGATAGAATGGCCCGTTTGACGGTATCCCTCTCAATAACATCAAGACTTTCTTTCTGCTTTGCCAATTGTGCTGATATTTTCTCGATTCGAGGAGTTCTTTCATGAAGGGGAATCTTGGCCAGATCGGTGAGAAGATTGTGTGTGAAGGAGAGCCATTCGTCGATGGCACGGGCGACTCTCGTCTCTTCGTCGCCACTTTGCCCGGACAGCACATTCAGTGCATCCGATATCTTCGTCACAATCTGCGAAATGGAAAAGGAGAAGAACCCACATTGGCCCATCGCTTGTTGAACAGCTGGAAAGCATCATTGGCGGTCTTGAGCTGATTGGAGGTGAGGGTTGGCACCATGTGCAGATGTTCGAGTTGCAGTTGTAGAGTGTTCACCTTAGTCTCCTTTTCTTTGATCTCGATCAGCTTTTCTTGACAAATGGCGATCATTCGCCGAGCCTGTAACATGGGAATGCAAGCGAAAGGCGAACCATGTCTGGTTTCCGATTGACTTGGAATGATTGTGTCCATTGAGTTAGGGGGAGCATCTCTCCTTCCAACATGGCCACGTGATGGAGGAATCGTTCCACCATTGCATCGCCTGCAACTGCCAATGTCTTCTGCATACCTTGGATTGGTTCTTCTCCTTCTTTTGTTCCCTTATGTCTGACTTCTTTCTCTTCCGTTGCAGATGCTCCTTTTTCGGGAATTTTCCCCGATTGGACGAGCTGTAACGAGAAAGAGTGGCACTCATGAATTCTGCCATTATTTTGACCATGCTTGGAAATAGCTGACCATTCGTGATTGCTCAGCGAGTCGTGCCGCAAGATTCTCCCATCTTGAATTGATAAGATGCAATTTCCGTCGAACAGCACACGCTGCGGCTCCGTTGTCTGATTCCAGTCGACCAACCAGCTCTTCGGACAGCCTGGGACGTGACCATTATAATGGGGAAAGTGACCATTCCAGGAACACACCTGTGTATACATACTCTTCGTACAGTTTAAAATGCACAAAAAGTATTATATTTTTCACACCTAAAATTTCGTATGTACAGTCCCTTCCGCTCAAAATGAAAAATGCGTTCTGGCATGATCCAAATGTGCATCGCTGCGATATCGCAGCATTTTTCCTGAAATATCGCTGTGACAATTTTTGGGAAATACATTTTGCGATATCACTGCGATGAACATTTCCTGAGATTATTCTGTCCGTTTTTGCTCTTAAGTCCGGTATGCAAAAAATAAAGTCACTTTCTAAGATAGATATAACAGTACTGTATCCATCCCTCGTTCTTGGTTCCTTAGAACATTATTACGCACTCCGAATTTAAAATAAAATAAAATATAAGCCATTGAACGAACGTTCTGCACGCGCAAAGAAACGTAAATAGTAAAAAAAATTATCGAAGACCGTTTTTCGCGCTCGAATGTCCACTATTGGCCATACACAAAAATGTTCTGATCAGCTTGATACCAAAAACCGGTGCAAAACGTCGAGTTTTACCCCGCCCCCCAAGCAAATTTCAGTGGAGATAGGCAAATTTATGGGCACGGCACAAGTAGTACACATAAAATAATGCTTTTCGTTCTTCTTTAACTAGTATAATTGAAATTGGAGAGTACCTGCTGAGAGAGACGAGAGTCTTGTGTTTGTCCTCCAGATGTTGCTCGGCATCTTTCACTTTCTCAACTTGTTCTTCTACTTCTTCGCTTGTTTCGAGGTGATGAGGAGACTTGAATTGTGTGAGTTCCTGGAAGGCGAAATGGCGAATGACATCATGCTACCTGTTCCATTTGATGGAGCCAACCCTCGAGTTCCTCTGCCACTTGTTCTGTGAGAACACACAATTCGGACAGTCCATCGAGGGAGGCGGCCCGTTTCTCCGCCCATTCACAGACGGCCTGCCACCGGATTCCAACCGAATGTAATCTCCTCTCGAGGAGGACCACTGAAGATTCTCCTCCTTCGCTTTCATCCTCATCGACGACGGCGACAAATGATCCTAGTTGATCGACTGTTGTCTGATAATCCTTGATCCTTTTCTGGAGAGCAGTGTGTTCTTCCAGTTGCTTCAGCACAGCCTCCGGAATATCCGCGATGGGTGCACAGTCCTGCGCATTTGTCTTTCATTCAATCATTTACCTCTATGACAGCTTCGGTTTCCGTCAACCAATTGGCGATTTGCTCGAGTTGTAGATGTTGAAGGGCGGTGAGACGAGTCTGACAAAGAGAGTGGGGGTTGCAGGATGATACCTGCAAAGTAGCTTGACGTGCCATGGCGAGGCCCCTCACTTCCTCCCATCTCGAATTGACTAACATGAGTTGCTGTTGGATGGCCGCCTTCTCATTGTTGTCCTCTGTGTGTTGACAGAGCAGTTGTCCTCGATGAAGGACCTTCCCGACGGTCTCTTGGCTTTCCGTCAAAGAGGCCATCATCCGTTCGTATTCCTTGAATTGTCGCTTCACTTCTTGCACATTGTTTGATTCGACATCAGACAAAGCCGATATTTCTTCATCTGCTTCTAATAGCCACGCCAGAACCTGCAAGATTCCAGCACACATTATCTAATCGTCCGCCTCAGTCTCTGAAAAAAGGGGGAGAGAGAGAGCGTTCGAGTGAAGACGTTTGAGAACACTTGTCAAAACCCGACGTTCAAGAATGTCGTATTCTGAAATCTCGTGTTTTCATATACGACGTTTGAAAACTCCGTGCAAACACCTGCCTTCAATCAAAGTTCGGGTTTTCTGTGGAAACGTTACAAGTAAGAAAGATACTTGTATGACTGCTTATTGTTAGCACAAAAACGAAGCCCTCAAAGTGACTCGGCGACCCCTTTTATATGTACCACGCACGGCACGATGGTTCACTCAAAGGAGTACGTTAAACTCTCAGTTATATCCTTGAGGGGCAAGACAGTTCAAATGCATGGAAACTTTACGAAAAGGTAGATTTCGGACAACTATTTAGGGTGTGCACAACTCGTGTGTAAGACAGTGTCGCTCCCTTAAATTGTCTGGCATGCCTCAAGTTCTTACATGGTGCATATTCAGTGAACATGAGGACGCTGGGTGCTAACATGTTCTGAAATAAACTAACGTGTTCCAAGCAGGATTCGAATTCTCCCGCAAGATCTTCTCTTTTCCTTTTTGACTTGGATGATTTCTGTGAAGACGAAGATGACTTCCTTGATCGTTCGCTGCCCTCGATACTCATTTGTTTCTTCTCAATTAACCCTTTTCCCTGGCTGCCACTCGATTCCATACTTGTACTTGGCATCGACTAAACAATATAATAAAAGAAAGAAACGAATATGAACTCATTCCTTTTGTTTTTTTTAAATTCAAATATTTACCTTTGTATTCTTATGCAAATGAGCTACAGTAGACCGGCAGCCAGTAACATGACTAAAAGAAATGAAGACTGACGTACCATATTGGATAGGAAGCGGCATCCCAACATCGACAAGTACAAACACATGAGGTACGTCAGTGTGCTACGAGAGTCGAGGTGCTCCGAATGCAAATCTGGCAATGAGAATCTCACTTCATTCTCACTCTCACCTTTCGGAACAAGAAGCCGAGGGACTCCGCTTTTCTCTGCCACCGTGAATGCGTTGTCTAACCGTTCGGAAGCTCCCATGTTTCCTACTTCTTCGAGGTTCACAGACTTTCGGCTAAAGAAATATTGGAGGATAGGGAGGTCATACTCGAATGAATGGAGGAGAATGTTAAAGGCATGACCATCTCTGAAGGACGAAGTGAAGTCTGTGATGGTGACGCCCTCGTATTCTTTAGACACTTCCACACACCAATGTCGGATCACTTCTGCTAGCTGAAACCGTTGCAAAGATATGAAATAAAGGTGAAGGGAAGATACCTTCTCCTGTCCCATGACATCCGGTGCGAATCGTTTCCAGCATGACTGGACGATGGCCCACCAGACATTCAGGATGGCCTAGACACTGAATGGATGTTGCGGGACATGCCTTTTGCGATCCGTCGCATATATCGGTTGGATTTGTTTTGGTGTCCCCGAGTGCTCTGAGAATGGCGGCCACATCCTCTGCCCGATGTTCGACAAGAGTCTGTACATATGTATTATCCAGAATCCGAGAACGGCATACAATGGGTTGCCCATTTGCCAATCTGACCGCACTCGCCAATACCAAGCTGTCTCCGAGATCTTTCAACTCCTTCACTTCATCACTGCCCAACAGTGAGTTCGCAAACTTGATAAATACGTTTTCTTGTATTTCAAGTTTCTCGTCTGAAAAGGAAAGAGTGTGGTGATAGGTAGAGTAGAAGAGAAACGAGTAATCGTACCTCTGTCTGGCTTGCGGTCCTTCTTGGTGTCTTTCTTGGGCACATTAGCGGATCCACCGGAGAACAGCATAGGAGTGGCCGGGCGGATAGACGACACACGGCAAGTGCCAACTGTCGCGATGAATCTGCCAGGTGATCTCACTACCCGAGTGCATCATCCACCCCACACTACCCCATTCTCCATCCTTAACCCATCTACTTCCCAACAGTAAGGCTAACCATGTGCGTCTCTTAGGACTTTTTCGCTTCCATCTCCTTCGGATTCCTCTTGATTATGTACACTTTCGATACTGAAAACCATTCACTAATCATTAATCACAAAAATTTACCATCTAGAGGTAAAGAAAAAAGAAGTGTAATAGTGTGCGTGTGTGTGTGATTTTTATCATACGGAACAATAAGGACGGTCCGAACTGTTCGATCTGTCCAGGATGCATTTCTTGTCAGTTACTGTCCGAACTGTCCGATTTGTCCAGGATGCATGTCTTGGTGCTTTCTTTGTTTCTTTGGTTGCCATTCTCATTTTCAGTGTCTTCCATTCTGTTCGGTCTCATCGTTCCTTGTGTGTAATCCACGGTGCCCCGGGTCCTAAGGACACGCGCAACTAAGGAATTTCTCCTTACTACGATATCTCACCAGAAAGCGATAAAAAATGATGCATAAAATTGGTACAGTGGTGTAGTGGTTTAACGCGTCCCGCGAACTCGGGTTCGAAGGCGCGACGTGCCTCCCGCCCCACCATGGCGCTAACTCTCCGTGGTCGGGTTGCACGGTAGTGGTTTAACCATCACGGTATCGGGTCCTTCAAATTTTCCAAAATGTTCCTGACACATCACGCAGGGAACTGAAATTGTCACGATATCCCTCACGTAAGCGCGGAGATAAATAACCGCGCGCGATTCGTAGCCGCGCGATGCTTTCGGTTTCCTAAGTCAGGAACCCCCCCTTTCTGAGTAAGAGCAAAAACTGATATGTATATATACTTCTTTATTCCAATTATCGTACAACAATAAACAATATACATATTAGTATCAATACAATAACTACATATAAGAGGGGCGGGAAAGAATTGTTTGCGAAAAACGTTTTTTGCATGCATTTGACCAAACAGTTTGGTCAAATAAATTTGCATACAGTGTTACTTTTTTTTACTAACACTGTATGC
>JACMIJ010000129.1:19446-30192 GCA_014805365.1 Koerneria luziae | reverse complement strand
TTTTAGAATTATATAATTTAAAACAAAATGTGTTTTGGCTTTTTATTAAGCTGTTGTTACATATATAAGCTCGTTAACAAATAATAAATGTAAGCAGTAAATTTGCATTTCACATGTGCAACGGTTACAAATTTATATCGTTAAAGACGAAACAAAAACACTTTTTTGCTGTGCCCGTATCATTTTTCATGTTTGCAAAGAAAGAACTTTATGCCGCACACAAGGAAAGCTATGGTTAATGTAGTTGAAAGTGATCTTACTCTTACTTCAAGTAATACAATGTACCGTGGCATAGTATCTTACACAATGAATGCATATTCTTAACAGGCGCCGGTCTCTGGGAGTGCGGCGGACACGTGGTCAGCAGCGGCTGGCGAGCAGGGAGAAGAACAGAAGAAGAAACAGGAAGAAGCCAGGAAACACATGAAGAAGGTGCAGGACATGTGCCATGAAGTCGAGAGCGCCATCTATGAACTATTCGAGGAACGTATGTCACCATCTACAACTAATGTCGCACACCATTCACTGTGTTCGCAAAGCACACTAGTAGTCTCACTAATTGTAAGAATTGTTATTATGGAAATTATGTTTCATATAATAGCTGCGGTTAATGTACAGTCGATGATTTTAATAATGTATTGTGGTTTATGTCAGGAAATAGGAAGGTGACGATCCTCATTGAGTTCGTCCTTTAGATCCTCCACCAATCAGCGTCCCCATAACATACGCGAGTTTTCCCCTCGGATCCCCCACACCGGCGATTATCATGGAAGATATCACAAATGCGAAGACATACGATATCGTCGACGGCTTTACGCGAAGCCAAGTAAGTTATTTGTGAAGTTGTCTTGGCAAAGAAGCATAAAGACATCATGGAACCAATGAACAGGAAGACAGTTCGTCCGCGATGACAGACAGTCCATTCCCGATAAGGACATGCCGCTCTTTGTGGAGGGATAATAACAACCAGATTATGTCTGACGTGCTTTTCTAGTTCCGCATTCGTATCTTTGCTTCATAAAAGCTCAAATACCATCAATCTTACGATTAGAAAACTCTTCCCAGTGTTTCCAAATAACCATATTTGTCACGCATCAGCCACAAGAAACGACACATGTATCATATATCTATGCCAATATACAATTGACAATTGACAACTGGGACAGATCAAAGAAATCATATGCAGCTTGTTTTTTTTTGTTCTTTTGTGCTTGTTTGATACAGCAAGCCTGGTTTGTCCACTGTTGTGATATGATCAGTAGCTTGTACCCCACATGACCATCCAATGGATTGTTATCTCGAGAGGACAAACTGAGAACCTCACGTCACAATGTACATTATGGCCAACTGATATGTGCTGACCACTGGCATTGATCTGATTCTGTCATCTAATTATGACTTCTTTATCATAGCTGTTTATCAATCAATGAAATTTCGATCTCTAAATGCAGAATATCGTAGCTAATTTGTGCTTTCTAGGTTTTCGCAATTGTGGACAATATTGTCAACCTGCACGTCTACTCGTACACGACGAATTGTGATGCTCTCAAGAAGAGACTGGAAGTCTTCACGAAGGTTCTCCAATTGGGGATTGAGACAGATCAAACAAATTGTCGACCTGACAAAATATTCAATATGAATGAGTTCGCCTGTTCCTTTGCCAAATGTATAGACTACGAGTGTTTCTTAAATACTGTTATAAATTTAGCCTTGTATTGTGATAAATGCATTTTAAATGAAATATTCCTAAATATTTTTTTGTTTTGTTTTTCGAATATAATCTGATTCAGGACTACGAAATGGCAAACAATTTCCTGGATATGTGCAAGAAGTTCGCGGCCGCGATTTCCCTTGCGAGACCGGAGATGGAGCCACTCCTCGAACCCGTTGTCAGGCATATCAACGACAACGAGAACACACTCGTCACCTATCACGAGAAGTACGCCAAGCGTAAGTCATTCATATCTATAATTCAATTCTGTAGTGTTCATCTTCGCAAGCTACCTTGTTGCACTTGCACAAATACAATAATTTTGTAACTTAGATAATATTTAGCAGGATTAAGCAAAGCATTTCAGACGATATCCGAGTGATAACCCATGGCGATATGTGGAGTCCTCAATTCCTTTGGCGAGGTGAGAAGCTGTCCGCAATCGTCGATTGGCAACTCGCACATGGAGGATCACCGGTACGATATCCTTACCATCTTATTGTTATCACGAAAATGTTATTATACGCTATTCTTTACACAATATCTTTCTTTACAATCTACATTATCACACTGACATTTTTTTGTGGAAACTCTTGGAGCAGCTGGCCAATTTGTTAATAACCTTTAATTCCATAATTTCATTCCATTTCACAATATCAATAATGACTATTTAAGTGTGAGGATATCCAACGATTGTTGAGTACCAGCGTGCGCATCGAGGATCGGATCGAATGGGAAGCCGATGTCAAGGACTACTATTATGAGAACCTCCAGAAGAGGTTCTCTGCTAAAGGAGTCCAGGTTCCCTTTACGAGGAAAGAATTCGAGGTAACGCAGAAGCAACAACATTCGCAACATTTAACGTATTCGCTTTGATAACCGGTGTGTCATTTCATGATTAACACCATGACAAAGGCAAAGAGCAGAGTTGTATGAATAAACGTTCTTTTGTTCAGACGGAATGGAAGGAGTGCCTCGTGTTCACTTCTGTAATGACCATATTCGCCTATGCGATGTGGTCCAATTCATCGGTTCGTTATTCATATTTCATGATATCATCCTACCTACACATCTGCCAGTGGCGAGCTGTCCTTGTTACTACCAATCTGCGATTCTTGTTTTCCTTATCCCTACTTGAAATAACCTTTCACTGGGAGAAACCATTAATCTCTACCATGAATCATCACAACAGACAATTCGCTTCTCCCAGACAAAAATTTTTGCAATTGGCACTAGATTTGACAAGATATGTACAAATTACCCAAAACACCAGAATGTGCAACATTTATAGATAACTTGTTTTATATAAACAACTTTAAACTAACAACAAGAGCAACTTTAGTATACTAACAATAAGTTCATTTTCTTATTGTTAGGTGCTTCGGACGGGTAAACCGGACGACGAGGAGCGAGTTTCGAGTATCCGCCGTCGTCTGGAACACGTCCTTCGGGAGACGATCTCCACCTTCGAATGAATGGCCTTGACTGTGATCACATTGGGATATTCTTCGTTTGTCCGAATCAAATGCGACAACAACAGCTCTTTCCTCTGTCTTTCTGATAAGATAAATGTGTTGTCGTCCTCATCGAATGTGTTGATCTGAATGTGGATGGAATGGCCCCTCCCTCCCCTCCCTCCCTCCCTCCCTCTTCTCCCTCTCCTCCCCCCTCCCTTCTCCTCCGTCCCCTCACTTTTCTACTTTCTTCAGACTGTGGTTGTCCTTTAGAAGATACTCGTCCTATGCTAGATAACAAACTTGTTTACATACATTGCCAAAAACAAATCCTCCATTTGTAGATTGAAAATGGCTCCGGCTAGAGGAAAGACAACTATTATGCCTCGGTGTTGTGCTTAACTTGGGATGAGGCATTCTTTTGCTTAATATCAACAATGACTTAAATAAATGTAACTCGAACCTGATATTTTTCCTAATGATTTTCCTAGATATTTCTTTTTTGAAAGTTATAATTATTTTGAAAAATAGAAACAATCACACTTTAGCTAACAATAAGATAGATGTACGCGCTCTTTCAGCCAGTTTTATCGCTCTTCTTTTGTGTTTCTAACGACAAGTCGATCATTTTTACTGCTTTACGGTGTTCATTCGATCTTCACTCACACAGTGCATACTGTTTTCAATGACTATACATGTTTGGTATGCCCGGTATCCCATTCCCTTTGAAGTATCTCATCGATAGTCATCCAATCGTCTGGTATTTTCGATGATCCCTTTGTTTATCCGTGTTTGTTGTAAATTCCTGCACTCTTTGGTCTCGATCAGTCTGTGTGTATGTGTTCCTCATCACCCCATCAATCGCTGCCTCTCCTGTCTGCTTCCTGTTCAGCTCATTCTTACAATTAGCTTGTGTTCTGCCGGACGCCACCAAAAATAAGAACCGATTGGATAAGAACCTCGGACAAAGGATAGTCAAATTTTTCATTGGTTCCATGATTTTTTGTTTGTCTTAGGGTTCTTATCCAAGCGGTTCTTATATTGGGCGGCTCTTTCTGCCGATTCACCTTTTTTTTGCATGGCATCATCAAAAGGAACGCATTCTTATAATCAGACAAAGAAAGAATTGCGTGTTTGTCCTGATTGTCAGAATGTCGATTGCTTGCTCGAGATTCTTTCAAGTAACAATTGTCACTATTTCAGATGCGCTTCGCAGTGTTCCTCCTTGTGAGCATTTCTCTGTCCCTGGCATGTGACATCATTGTCCATCTCAAATCCGAAACTGACAAAAAATTTGAGGGACAGATAACCGCCTCCAATGGAAAGAAGAGCGAAAAGTATGATCTGAACTTATTGGTGGTCAAAATTTCCTACTATTGTTATCTCTACTACATCTTAGGTAACAGAATCCTGTACCTAGGAACCGATACTTACGCAATTCAATGCAAAAATACCAATTACTCTCTTATTGTTAGACATTTGTTGCAGTATAAACATCGGTTAATTGTGAACTATTTAGATCAAAATAATTAGTATGTGTTTTAGATTCTCTTTCACGAAGAAGAAGGAACGATTGTCATTCCAACAGAAGGCAGAAGAATGTGGACTCCACGATTGGAAGATCGAGACATTCGAAAATGGAAAAGTTGTCAGCACCGTCAAGGTAGACACATTTATCATAAACGGTCTTGACTACTCATGTACGTTATTAAAATGACAAGCATATAAAAAGATCTAGAATACAATGTCTTTGGCCGGAATGTGTGTAATCACTAATGTCACGCTAAGAAGAAGAGTTTGGAGAACCGAAATATTAGTAGGGATATATGGCATTTGAACCAAGGAAACGACAATATAACGGTAAAAGAAAAGATTCACATGTTTCATATAATATATTGTCATCTGCAAAGTGCAGGCGTGAGATCAATATCCGATAGATGGAAATGATTGTGTGGGCATTTGTTCTACGAGTAAAGCTGATTAGGATGTAATAGTGGTTATCGCCATATGCGATCAATATAGCTACGGTTACTGAATGTTAGGAAATAAAAAAAATTAATTGGAAGTAACAAACTATTATATGTAACACTTGTACAATTTGACCAGATAAGGAGAAGCCTTAGAAGAAAAAAGTTGTTGGATCCAGTACCTGGAAGAAATGAATTGTTCAGGTGACTTTGGATGGAACGGGCCGCGTCGGCTACATCGTCGACGATACTCTGGTGCCGAAGCAGAAGGACCGCCAGGGCGCAATTTGCAAGGGAGAATGTGCTCCGCTTGCCTAGACTATAGTTTGATCCGAATAAACTGAACGTCTCCGGTATGGCGGCTCGCCAGGGGCAATCAGATGGGGCACGTCCTGAAGGGACTGAGATCGTAGATCAAAGGGACCGACACTTACAATCGACTTCTTCCTGGTTGATCCATTGTGACGAGCAACCATCACCACGGGTTTCGCTGACGACGACCGAAAACAGTGATGAACATTATTCAACCCCACAATAATTCGATATTCTAGCCAATCATAAGCGCGACTAATAATTGATTTCCCCTCTTTCAATTACAAGTTTGGCTTGCCTGTGATATCCAACAGCGGATCCCTGTGGTTCTGCCCCATGTTCCATGATCGTTGAATTGAGGGAATAGAACGGTCGCGGACATGGTTTTCCCCAGAATCTATCTCTCTCCAGTGCCGGCGGCTCATCTTTTCCGTCGTCAACTATTTTCACGGCGGTCTAGAAAATCAAACACATGCGAGCGGATTGCTATATCAGTGCCATAAAAGTTTTTACGTTATGCTATAATATTTTCACTAGTTTAAATATGATTAAGTAAAATCCAAGAAAGTTTATTGCCAGCTGGCACTTTTCCCAATGAATACACTCTTACAGTCATATTCCTGTCGATAATCCAATTCACTTCGAAATCGTCGTCGTCGTCCCCGAATGGATTCAACAGAGCCTCGGCGACTCTGAATTAGAGATACCGTTATCGATTGAAAGGAATAAATAGAATAGAAAAGAAAAGAAAGAACTAACCGAAGCCATCCAACGTAGAAGATGAATTGGAGAATAGTGAAGAGCGGGACATATCCATCCAACTGGAAGAGTCAAACAAGGAGAGTCCATACCGGACCACGAAGGAAGTCATATCGATCGGAGATGATATACTGACGACCGAGGAGGGCGATCACGAAATAGGCACGGACTGTCAACAACACCACCTGGAAAGAGTAGCTACTAATTGTAAGAAAATGTAGCTGACTTTATCTTGGGACTAATTTTATTCGATGTGGTCAAAACTGCTGAACAAATGTCATGGGTAGGAAAACGTGTTGATGTAATGGAATTCTTGAGGAGAGTAAGAATTTTTGGCGAGTACGGTAGATCAAGACAGCAGAACTCTGTTGAACCATTTGAATCATTCCAGGAAATTGTTGAAACAACAGAAAACCAGTTCACTTCTGAACCGCCGTGCCATTTGCATGTTTATTATAGGAAAAAAATCCCGTGTCGTAGATCAAAAGATAGAAAAATGCGAATGATGAACGAACTCTGTGAGAGACAAAGCAGACAGAGCACAGAGAACGGACCAACTCGTGGTGAGGATAATATATTCAGGTTGCGCACATGGGAAACGCATGTCTATCGCACGGTGGTGACTAGCAAGAGTTACGCCAACAGATACTGAAGGTATCGGTTCTTAGCACTTTTGAAGGTTGACGCAATTGTCAACGTTGACAATAAGACGAGCGGATCACCTGAGTGTACACCAATGGCAGTGGAATCCAGTCGAAGAGGATCAGTGTGAACTCCTTTTGCCAGAAGTCCAGAAACGACTGAAAACAATTCTTCGAGTAGGATTAGGTATTCAGCTATGATCACATGACTATCGATGGATATGTTGCTTACACGATACAAATCCGAAACAGCGAAATCAGAGGAGAGCCGTCCCTCGTCCCTGGCTGCCCTGACTATTCCCATCGCCCACATCACGGGCAGATACAAAACGTTTCGAGGTGCACATGGATCCTCCAATGCACTCTTCTCCTCCATTGTCAGGAGTCCTGCTATGGACAACGGAGTTCTTTCCCTTCCCCTGAGCATCCGAACCTGCATCGATGAGACTGTCCAGAGTAGGGAAACGCTTGCGAATCTTCACTGAGATGTCGCGATAAACGAGTACCTAAACGTATCCTTACGATCAGCATTTGTTCTTCACAAAAAAACGTTCTGTTTCAACGCTAATCAAACCAAACAAACGAACCTGCAATAGACTCATGTATCGTACAATATTCCTTTTCATCATACGACTTCTGTCATCCTTGATCTTAAAGTAACTGACGACGTAGAGGGAATATCTGGAAGAGGTGATTCGAATGGAAGGAACTCACGTATCGCACCATCCGAGATTGTTGAACATCTTCTGCCATCGAGAAACCACTTGTTGGACGAAGAAACCAAGAAGGAAAGTGAGAGGAAGGAGGTCCGAGTAGCGATAACACAGGGCACAGATATCCTCGAACAGACTGAATAACACTCTCATTCATATTCTGACAACCAGAGAATGCTAATCATTACTGTTGTTGTTCGATGTTCATCCCACAACGATAGGCGATCGACAGAGCTGCGTAGAGCAAACACCACACAAGTAGCTCCTGAAATCCAGGTTGCGAATATCATGCATAAAGCGACGACTTCACAGTAAAAGCCAAAATATTCGCAATTTTGCTATAGAGAAAAAAATTAAATAAAACAAGAAACGAAAAATTGTTAGCGAAGAGAAAGATGTCGGGACAAGGAGAAGCTTGTGTACCATGTAAACGGCCTTCCACATGCTGCCTCGCCATCGCAGAAGAGCGCCGAAGAAGGACTTGAGGGAGGCATTGGACACTGTTCCCGTGTATGTGACTGTCATCGACGAGAGAACAACAATAATCCATACCCAGTACCGAACACGACTTATGACTCCACATGAAAAAGAGAGACAGCATCACGTTCTCATCACTTCCTTGTAGGGTAATGGCTTCCAAATGCGATATTGCGAAACTTCTCAAACAATTCAGGTTTCTTGTTGTACCATGGCACACGACATCTTTGTCGAGTGAACCTTCCTGATAATGTTATGACTGAATGTGGACAACACATTGACATTGATTCTCCATCCTGATCCTCTGGAGAACAGAACATGTGTGCACATGAATGTCGAATCAGTTTATTGACAGTCAGTTCTTATCCGGTGCTGTTTCCCCTCTTGGGTGTCCTTGGTTTCATTGGTCCTCTCGGTCCTCGGGTGGTCTTCTTCCTCCTCGAGGAACAACTGTTCGACAAGTTCTTCTCTCCTCCGGTGGTCGTTCCGGGAGCACTCGAAGCCGTCGGCCTCCTCTTTACTTCGCTTGTCTCTTCCTAGACACACAAAATGTAAGAGGGATGAGAATCTTAAAATAATTGGAAAACGGATTTCATAATAGAAACTTTGTTCGTGTCTGCTTCACACTCTCCCATGGATAGAGAAATTTCTCCGTCTATGAGGTAGTGTGGAGCATGACCAAAGTTTTCAAATTACATTTTTCCTTACTTTTTAATGTTATGCATGTGTTAAACTACATTAAGCTACGATGTATGTATAACGAGAAATACGAGTTGCGAATGACAAACCTTTTTCTGGATGGCCGTTTCGGAAGTCGCTTTTCGAGGTGCGAGTATTTTGGAAAGGACATTCTTCTTTTTGTCAGTTGGTTTTTGATTGGATTTGGGTGTTGGGGGGAGAGTTGTCTTCTTTTGGAACGGGAACGCCGGCATCTTCGAGTAGAATCAGTTCGAATGAACAACGGACGGAGAGAATTATCACGCAATTCTTGGGTTGCAAGGATCATTTGCAGAAACACAACGCGTTCCCCATAACTAAATATGTGCATGTCAAAAAAGGGTCCGTTATTGGGTATGAAAACTGGTCCATTAGCATACTATTATTATTTAGGCCTGTTTCTCAGGCCCATTAACAGATCCAATGATAATATCAGAGCAAGTTGGTAGTTGACAATTGTTGAAACTCGGGGGGTGGGGGTGCATATGTATTTGGCAAAAAAAGCGGTTTATCTCTCAAAGACAGTGTCACTGACTGCACCAATAACAGTAAGAACACATGAACTCATGCCAAACAATTCAAAGGATTCACAAACGACCATGTATATAAAGTTTGCGTAACTTGTGTACATTTGGCCGAATTTAAGCTACCTGACTCGAAGGTTACAATATTAGCAAGGGAAATTCAATACATCAATCACGGTATACTGCATCCTGCACGGTGCCTAATTACGTCTGCCAATATAAAAGCAGCGTCCGGATAGCGTCGGCTCTCATTCGAGAGGAGGATGGCCTCGTCCTACTTTCAAGTTCCTGGAGGCGGTAGCGGTGGGGCGCAGTCCGCGTATTTCGCAGTCGGAGGAACAGCGGCTGGCGGTGGAAGTGGAGGAAGCGGTGGAGGTCGTGGAGGTGCAAGTATGTGGTTTGTTTACAATCCCAACGCAACAGTTTCGTGTGTTTGTGCATTAACTGTCGCTTAAAGATTAGACCTCGATATGCTTGAATATGACAATTAAATATCCATATTATTGGCATATCTGGCTCCGTTGTGTACATATATCCGACTGTCGCTTCAGAATTTTAAGCGTATTTAGTTTTTCATTGTTCATTTCAGGTTCACAAGTTTATGAAATGGTGCAGGTTTGCGAAAAAATAGAATTCTTTGGCAAATTTGGGTAATTGAAAGAAACCTAACAATAAGATTTGGCCATAAAGTGACAGTCGGATATTTGTACAGAACAGAGTCAGGTAAGCCAATAGGACATTGCACATGATATTTCTGTATTAATGTGATAATCAAAGAACACAACACTTGGTTATGTCATTATCAGACAATATTTCCAGCATTGCAGGTGCTACTTCGGCATACTTCAGTGTTGGAGAAGGTGGCGGTGGCGCCCAATCGGCGTACTTCGGCGTCGGCGGCGCAGCAGCGCCAGCGTCTATCGCTCCGACGCAGGCGGATTATTTCTCGCTGCCGTCTTCCACCGGACGAGGGACAACTGATGAAGCTCCCGGTGGTGGAGGGGGATCTAATGGGACTCCTCCTGCACTCGGAGGTTCTCCCTCTTCTGCCCCAGAGGCACCTACCGCACCCTCCACTGGAGGAAATGCAGGAGGTTAGCATACCTTGACATATTAGTGAATATTTTAAATACCTGCAAAGTAAGCAAAGCTCTTAACGCTGTTGTTATTTCTAACACACTGTTGGGACACAGACACTACGAACGTTGCATAACAAATTCATCCTTTATGTAATCTACTCAACTGTTTAGATATTCTCCCACTTTCAGGTACCAATTCCGTATACTTCAGTGTTGGTGGAGGAGGTGGCAGTGGAGCACAATCGGCATACTTTGGAGTAGGCGGAGTTCCAGCAGCAGGATCCACCCCACAACCACCCATACATTCTGGCGGCGGTGCCAGTGGTACCCAATCGGCGTACTTCAGCGTTGGAGAAGGAGGTGGTGGTGGAGCACAGTCGTCATATTTTGGA
>JACMIJ010000129.1:0-19346 GCA_014805365.1 Koerneria luziae | reverse complement strand
GTGCCAGTGGTACCCAATCGGCGTACTTCAGCGTTGGAGAAGGAGGTGGTGGTGGAGCACAGTCGTCATATTTTGGAGTAGGCGGAGCTCCAGCAGCGGGATTCGCCCCCCAGCCACCGAGTCATTCTGGCCGTGGTGCCAATGGCACCCAATCGGCGTACTTCAGCGTTGGAGAAGGAGGCGGTAGTGGCGCACAATCATCATACTTTGGAGTGGGCGGAGCTCCAGTAGCAGGATCCGCCCCTCAACCACCCATACATTCTGGCGGCGGTGCCAGTGATAACCGATCATTGTACCTAGGCGTTGGTGGAGGCACCGGTGCTTCTCCTGGAACCACTTCTGTATACTTCGCTCCCCATTAACCCAGTCCAAAAGCATACACGGATATATGAATAAACAGTCTGACGGATCAATGCCTAATATCATAATACAATATAACAGATTAAAGTCACAGTTTCTACAGCTGTCCATTTCATAAGAATGATGTTTCTTTCATACTGAGAATGAGAACCATAAGAGCTTTTTTTTCTCCATAGTTTTAGTGAAGATCGTGAAACTAAAAAGTGCATAGGAGACGTGCAAGAACTGCAATTTTTATTGTAAGAATAATAGATTGGCGACTGGGAGGATAGCTGGTTGGTACTCTAAGCTGGCTTAGCAATACGTAATGTGTATGTGTCATCTCAACCAGGGTTGCCATTTCTGAACAACTCTTCCTTCGCGACTCAGAGAACCATCAGGACGCTCCTGCATCAGTAGGGGTGACCCAAGCAAAATAATTCCCTGAAGCAGGCTAATCATATCCCAGAGTTAATTTTTGGGTTGTTGTCCATTAACATGGTATCATGTGGGATGCCCTGACGTTACTAGTAACGTTTTTGTTCATGTATGACCATCAGGAGTTAGGTTCGGACCAACTGGGTCACCTTTTTTGAATAGGTCCTCCGAATAACCTCCAAGAGTAAAAATGGAGGCCTTAGCTATAATAAAAATGGCGATTTGTGCACATTTTAATACATATAATACATAATTACTACATCTCATTGTTGCACATTACTATTAATATTATTCATCTCATTGTTGCTCTTGGTTTTTTCGATGTACTCGGGGCAAAAATACAATAGAGTGTAACTGGGCTGAGTATCGATGCTCGATCTGCCTATCAAGGAAGAGCATTTCGGAAACTGTTGACACACACAGTAATATGAATGGATGGAGGTTGTGGGGGAGACACCATTTATAGCCAAACATGGATCGCCTCGAGCGATGTCTTCGCATTGCCTATCACTGGTACGATCAATACTCATCTATGTTTGTAGAATTACCAGTTAGAACAATTGCTTAAGGTATCTTTATATCGTCATCGGAAATGCCAAATGGACCTTCATCATCACTTCTACTGTTTCACTCTTGTTGTCTTTGTATGCTGGATTCTTCCACTATCGTGCTTTCAACTTCAACCCCATGACAGTAAGACAGTCGAAAGTTCCTTACATGCTCTCCTCTTGTTTATATTTGGAAGGAGATTTCGTATAGCATACGTACTTATTGCTATTATACATATACATAATAGTTTGTTCTTGGAGAATCATGAATGATCATTGTAAATTACATGGATTCGAAACACGAGGAACAGAAGGAGCGGCAGCCCGATTGGCACTCGAGCTGCTTCCGTCTCATACCGCATCCAAGACCGAGGTGCTATCAGGGAAAAGAACCAAACGAGGAACAAACGAAACAGATGAGGTCAGTCAAAGAACAATACAAATTACCTTTATTCCTTAACATGGGATGCACCATTTGAAGCCGAAGTATGCTTCTAATACTCATAATCAATCCTAATGTCCAGGAACTGCACATTGACTACGATGACTATGGCGTAGATTCCCACCCGACCATCCACGATCTCAATGATCCATGTGTGCAGTTTGCCGCCCTCGGCAATATTGTCCCATACGCATATGTGGATCTGCTTGCCAAGATTGTCTTCGAAGTCGACAGCTTTGACGAGGTGAAGTAACATTTTGAAATTATATATACATACACCACCTATGTAGCCAAAAAATTAACACATTCAACTCATTGTCAGGCAAAAGGGCTGCAATCGTTTTCAAACAGAAAGTTGAATAGGAAACCAAATCCTGGAAAACAGCTGACAGCATCCACGCTGTGCCAGAAACTGCAAAAGTTCGGCATCTTATTGTTAGAACATCATGCTTTTGTTTGTATTTCAAACTGCCGTGCAGTGTCCACCATAGTGGAAAATGGAGGATTTTCCCAATGCTTTCATAAATTGACTACTAAAGTTTCAGTTGTTTTCGCTACCAGTCATGAAGAAGTTGTGTGAATTGGACAAGGTGGTGGCTTCTGTGTCAGCCACTCACCCGACCACAGGCATTTCTACTCCTCTTCACTTCGCCTTCAATCTCCCCATGTATTCCACGTGCTTCAACCTTTCCGCACCCAATTCCTGCGATTCGTTAACCCAAAATGAGTCAGTTTTATGATTTATGCAAGTACGTCGATCAGCTAGCATCATTCACATAAAAGGTGAACAGCTTTTGCTTACCTGATACACATATTGTTCAGTCTGCTTCGCTTGAAGAGAACTATCATAATCTGCCGGAACTCGCCATCAGCCATGGATTCCTGTCGACTGAAGATTGTCGAACATATCCAGGATTATATTCTACCGAAAGACCTGTCAGGGACAATACACTTCACGGCTATTCTGCCTGTGAGGCACATTGCAACACAAAGCACGTGCATAGCAGTGAAATGACAATGGTTTTATAAATAAGCAACTGGGTAATATGAACAGGCGAGAGCAAAATACATATTTACAGGTCACCATGTCTCCAAATTTTGGAAAAACAGGATACGAGTTTTTTATGGAGCTTCGAAATCGGTTGTCTAAAGAGTTTGCTCCGATGATTAGGTTGAAGGGCACTTCGTTCCAGACCAAGGTTTGTATTCCATCTTCGAGCATGCTGCTCATAGTTCTTGAAAGCTTACAAATGTATAGACATTTTGTCATGCACACATGTCAGGAGGAGGAATTCGTGCGCAGTCTCCGGGTGGACCTCCTCCTGGCGTCTCTCTCGGCGGTCTTCGTATTCGTGGTTCTCCTCCTCGTTGTCCGCTCCATTCTGTTCACTCTCTCCGTGCTCCTCCTTCTCTGTTTCTCCATTGGAATCGCATTCTTTTGCTATACCGTAAGTACGTTCTGACAATTCTGTGAGGTGGATGGTTATGATTGTGTCTTGTTCATGAACATAATGTCCCCATGTGCTGTCCAGGTGGTGTTGTCGCTATCGTTCTTCCCCTTCGTGAACCTGTTGGCCCTCGCCCTGATGGTGTCGATCGCGGCCGATGATGCGTTCGTTCTCTTGCTCTTCTATCGTTCTGCTGTTCAAGAACGTGGAAAACAGAGTTGGTTTGCTAATATTTTTGGTGTTGCACAAAGGATCACATTGAACTTACAATATGTGCTATGTATCGTTCGTGTTCTGGATCAAACAGGCATTGCAATACACAGAGTTTGTTCCAGACAACGACATCGCGTGTCTGATCTCCTCGCTCCCCCATTCGTTGTCCGCAATGACAGTCACTTCACTGACAACAGCAGTCGCATTTGCCTCGAATATCGTCTCCGATGTATTGATTATACGGTAAGCCGTGAAATCTTGCCCTCCATCCGCAGATTACCCCAAACAGGTAGATACAGTTCATAGACCGAAACGTTCATCGGTTTCTTACTAACAATAAGAACGTAGGTTGTCAGAGGCGAGTATGCGGTTTGTGCTGTTTCACATTCACAATATTCCTTGTTCATTCCAACAGATGCTTCGGAATCTTCGCTTCGCTGGTCGTCTTCTCGAATCTTCTTCTGCTCCTGCTCCTGCTTCCTTCTTCTCTGGTGCTCTTCCATCACCTCATTCCATACACAATCCTCTCCTTCCAACACGAAATACGTCTTGAGAGGATTATTAGCTACGTATCCGCAGTACGTTCTAATACTAACAATAAGATTATGAAGACTCATCTAAAACTCTTAGTTATTAACAATAGAATCAATGCAGGTTACATATCGCTTTCGGAAGTTGACTACCATAAATGTTACATTTCTCTCTCTACTGTCATTGTATCTGGTGTTCATGAATCCTGGATTGAACCTCCCCGAAAGGAATAGTATGCAGGTAAGCAACTCTCATAGAAGGGAAGTCCGTTCTATCGAATTGCAGATAATGACTGCCTCGAATCCCTCGGAATGGTTCGATTCCCATCAACATTTATTCAATTTATCGGCCCATCGACCATTTTCTATTGTGCAATACATTCTACTCGGAGTTCTTCCTGTTGAGTTCGTCACAGAACAAACTGATCCTGTGCTCAATCCAGCTCCTGGTTATATTTCATTGCTAACAACGCTTATCGCTGATAGAAATCTATTTCAGAGATGCAAGTTCTCTCAATCCATCTGACAAGGGAACGCTGAGATTGCAATGGCCAGGGATGAACACCACAGACGATCTCCTAAGGTTACAAGTAAGTCGTAACCCGAAATAATAACAAATAACAAGAATCTCACACATAATGTTGTGATGCGAAATACGGGAAGAAGAGAGACGACGATGTGGATCGATCTGTTCATTTCGTGGATGGAGGCAGGTATCAATCCAGAACCTTCTTTGCACATCCGAGAGCTTATGATGCATGAATACACGCATACAGTATATCAAACGCATCTTGGCACCACATATTGCGTCTCCTGATGGTTTGGTCCAAGTACATGAGTGATAGTCGATTTCTGTTCGGATATCGTGCCATTGACAACTTGCAGATACTTGCATCGCTCCTTGTTGTCTCCCAGCATCCAACGACACTTCGTTCAACTCCACGTGTTTCCTTTCCTTCGCTCACAGATTTCCCATTCCAGTTTTCCCTTCCGACTTTACCACATTCCCAATTGACGGTATACTCCCTTCGGTTCATTTCCCGTGTAGGTCCTCTGTTCAGCAAGGACCTCGACTTCATAGGATATTTCATTGGCTTGCCGTCGAAGACGCTGTTTTCCACAGAATACAGCCGAATGAAAGAATATTTTAGTGATTTGGAGGACTTGAGAAGTCTGGTGAAGGAACAAATGCCAGGTACCTGCCAGAGAGTACTAATAAAGTTAATCCGGCAGATGTTCTGGTTCTGGGTCCGACACAAGTGAGCAAGTTGTTCGATATCCTGGAGAGGACGATTCCCTCGACGCGCACGTCTCTTCTCATTTCACTCGTTTCTTTCCTCGTTATTGTCATGCTCAGCTCGAGAAGGTGTCCTTTTGATCCCAAGAAGGAGTTTTTTTTCTGAGACCGTCTCGGCTCTTCTCTCTTATGATGTTCTGTTCAGCTGTCCGCTGTCGCTGTCTTCTCTGTTGGCGACATCGGCAACTCTTCTCTTCACATTGGCATTCCTTGCTGTTTCTGGTTTGTGAGTGTCTGATTATGTTGAATGGAATAGGCCATGAGAGAGAATCCCTCTAACTCTCAGGTTGGTCCCTCGGGGTAGTCGAATCGACAATCGTCATCCTGGCCACAGGCGTTGCCTTCGACTACACTCTGCACTATACGGTCTCCTTCCGTCTTGCACCGCCAACGCCCTTTGTTGATCGTCTCAGGTATTCTGTCCATAGCAAGGCCAACTGTCGCGCGAAATGCGCTAGAACTGTAACAGTATACTCATTATGCGCAATTGGGTGTCGCAATAGTAGTACATTTCTAGTTGGAAATCTAGAATACTGCTGTGCTGTATAAATACCTTTTGCAGGAGTGTCCACCTAAGTACAGGCGGGGCGGTTGTGGGCGGAACAGCGACGGCGATCGCGGCGTCGGCGCCGCTTCTCTTCGCGTCCTCGTCGGCCTTCCAACAACTGGGAACATATCTCCTGATCACTTCCCTCTTCTCTTTCCTCTCTGCTACTTTCATCTTTCCCTCATTCCTGGCTGTCTTTGATCTACCCACCACTTATGTACAAAGGTTTTAGCTGTAAATGCGAGGAATGAAAACATTTGTTATACTTATTGTTAGTAATTGCATTTGACTTTTGAAGTGCATCCGGATTCTCATTGTCAGAGATGACATTTATTGTCGTTTCTTCTCGTGAAATTCCTTGAGCTCGTCGAGAGACGGCAACGAAGTCAGGAACAACGAACACCGATATCTCTTTCTGAACAACCTTCTTACAATTAGTCATTCAACGAGAACAGACCCTGGATGCGTTTGTTTTTGGCTCTAACGATAGCCGAACCATACGAGTTATCATACGGTTAATAATAATAAAACCATAGCCGTAACGTTAGCTAAGGACTAATTTAGATACAGGCGGATAGCAAACATCTACAAATTAGACTTCACTACAGACAACCAACGTCCTGGCCTTCTCAGGACTACCCGCAAGGCGAAATGCCTTGAAAACGGGAGACTTCGCCTTTGCCTTTGCCTTTTACAGACAACGACCATTCAATGCTCGAAAACACATTTCATTTGGTTCCATTCGATTTCCTTCTGAGTTGCCATTCAATTGGAATGCTTACCTTTCCATGTACACGATGATAAGTCGTAGTGAGACGAGGAGTGTGAGGAGGGCGATGAATGACAATCGGAGGATGTCCTCGATGTCCGTCGATGACTTGTGCTTGTGACGACACGGCAGCTGCAATGGATACTCTAACTCGCATGTCATATCCTACAGCAATCAAAGTTGATGTGTAATCGCGGACCCTTAAATCTAACTTGTACCTAACTAACATGTTTCCTGTCAGTCTCCCCGTTCCCTAATTGTAAGAAATGCCTCACTGGCTACAACTCGCAGGCAGCAATATTCTGTATATTCTCAGCAACACACTAATTGTAAGATCAAAAATGAAGCATCACAGGGAGTTTTAACACGGAGTTTTTTCATCCGCTGCTATCCTACTGTGCTTTACTCTTACTGCGTTCCATCTGGCGGTAAGAACCTTACTAAAGCGCATGTGATCTACATCGCAACATCTTCCCATCAGTTTCATAAATAGGAACCAGCAGCTGAAGGTGAATACAAACTCACAAACCAATTGTTTGACTGCCATCACACCGCTGAACACAACATTTACTCCGTCAAAATGAACAAAACGTAGAGCAGCTCATTATCATTGGGGCAACATGACATCCGTAGGACACCATGGGAATACGGTGGAAGATGCACAAGAATAGCCATCAACAATGAAGAAAATATCTACAGCCATAACACAAAACAAATAAAAAAGACAGTATAACAACACAACGGAAGAAATAGTACAAGAATGTCTCACAATCAACCTCATTATCATAAAGTGAAAGGTATAAAAACTTAAAAACTATAAAACGGGGGACGAACGGAAGAGGGGGAAATAAAATAAGGAGCAGGGTCAACTACAGGAAACATGAAAACTCCGCCCATTGAGAACACCGACCAGGCAGTAGTAAAGACCACTGCTGTGTGCATGATGTATGGTGGGTTCAGATGGGCGTGGCTAACAATCAATAGTGTAGTAGATATTACAGGAAGAAGATCAGTACTTCAAAGTGAACAAAAGGTATCAATAGTCGAGGAACTGGTTGGGCGGAGAAATTCCACCCTTCAAAAGAGAATCCATCTCTCGCTCAAGGGCAGATGCTGGAAGAGGCGCCTGCAATATATTATAGCTGCAGCAGTAAAATATATAAACTTGGGTGGATCAAGAGCATAACTGAAGAAACGTCTAATCAGATTAAACATTTGGATGCTTCGAATACATTCGTTCGCGGAATGTGTTTGCTAATAACGTCACCTGTCAATTACCGTAATCCCGAGTACTAATCATCTAGCATGCCGTATATAATAGAAGTAGCGATAACAACTATTATTGAAGTAGTAATACCGAAAAACGAAGATGTGGAATGTCAGCGAGTAGCTTGGTCTGATCGCCGAGTCGTACGAGTGGATGGTGGCGAGTGCGAGTCGACTGATCCCGATAGTGGATCAGATCCCAGCACACGCAACAGTAGTACTGGAGACACGACACGTCCCCGCAGAAGTATGGGGCTGATCTGGAAAGAAACAATACTGATTGTGAGCGATAAGGTGTCAATGTGTCACCAGTATCCAAAAGGGTGCTAATCATTCATTTTGCTTTTATGTCACCGACTTCTTGTCGCACTTCGTTCCCAGACACTCATCGCACGGCTGTCCGTCGAGCACATACGGCTTGATCTCCACCTCCTGAATATCTCCGGTATCAACCATATGCATGTTATAGTCCATGTATACATCTAACATATCAGTTTCTCCACAGTCTCAAGTCACAGAGATATTGCGATTCTTGAGCAAAACCACAGCTCCATTGTAGACTATCATTGAGAATGAGATCCGAAGAAGCATAAGATGTGTAGATTGAGAAATGCACCTTCTTGTTGCAATCGACATGAGGAATACGCACGAAGCGTCCCCTGATCGCACTCAAATACGCCATCTGCGTCTCGAAGGCAACACGCGCCGCCCCCTTCGGGTACTATAACAATGGACCATTTCGTGAGTGCTTTTCAACATACAATCGCCAATATCCTACATAATTGGGAATTTTCATTGTTAGTAGGCCAGGTGTGCACCATAGATTTAAGACATAACAGGTACGATACCTTGAGATCCGGATCGATATCTATTCCTACATACGCCACCTTCCCATACTCCGACTCCAGCACACGAGCCAGCTCCACTGAAAATTAGTTTGTTCTTTAGTATTTATTATCATAAACTAATAGTGTCATTCATTATCTTATTGTTAGCATGTTTTGGATAGCCAACACTACCAACGACAAGCAATGAAGACAGTGTTCGGCGAACTTACAATTAGTGATTGTAGAAGCTGAAGAGATGAAAGTGACTGCTCAGAATGAGCATATCTACCGAACAGCTCGTTCCATACCTGCCGTGGTTGGACGAGGGACGCCCCCGATGAAGACCGTCTTGCGAGGGTCGATCTGGCATTCCTTCGATGGATGGTAGTCGATGTTCTCCAACAACCAGGGACGAACTTGCGCCTCAAGAAACGAGCAAAATATACAAACAGACAAAACTCGAAAAATGTAGTAAACAGTAGGATTACTGTAATGTGTGTAACTAGAAGATCTATCGCGATGGACACATCATATTTGCTCATTTTGACGGTGCAGCTGTTGCCTTGTAAGACTTGCTAGCAATAAGTGCGGTCTTACGGGTTTATGCTTGGAGGTTGGCGAAGAGACGGGGAGGAATAGATGTCCGCCATCGAGGGCGCACGAAGAGACCAACTTCTGCACCGAACTCTCCTCTTCGTAGACAAGGAACACGTAGCCGTTGAGAGATGTCCGAGCCGTTCTGCTAAGAGAAAACGTGCTTCGGGTCAGACGAGCTGCTAGTGAGCAGCAGCAATTCAAGCTATGCCCTAATCATGGACGTAATCGGAAACGTAATAGGAACTACCAAAACGCCAAAGTACAAACACCAAGACATATGTATTTACTTATTGATCAGATTTACATATGCACTTTTGTTTCCACGCTCTCAGATTTGCTTATGTAGTATGCAAATTAAGTGTCGACCGGAAGTAAGAAACCGGAAGTTGTAAAAGTCAATGCAACATACAAAGACCTGAAAACCGAAAAAAAGAGACATAGAATGAGACAAATTGAAACAACGAAGTACCTTCTCTCCTTCGGATGTTGTGCCATACGCGGCCAGTCGACCACCACACGACCAAAGCGAGAGAACAATTGCTCAACGTATTCTGACAATTTCCAGATCCAGGAAGGTAACACTTACCCCGAGGCACATCTGCTGGTAGACCACCCACGAACACCTTGCGAGAGTATTTCGCGCCACCCGAAGTGACTGTTGGAGTTGGCAACGAGGAACCATTGATGGAATCGTAGGATAGGGCTGTAAATAAATGAGCTACATCTTTCTTCTGAATAAAATTTAAAAGTTCTTCTATCTAAAGAGCACAGTAAGGATCCTACAAGAGAAAGTATCGGTGCTGAGAGACTGGTTGGTCAGATGGTAGTCATTCCCGCGGAAGTTGAACGGACGATTTGAAACAGGATGGATATCGAAGCGATTAGCGATCATTGTCTGCAATAGGCCATTTTGTAAGATCAGATAAATAAGCTTAAATGTACTCAAGCAGCTACGAATTGGTCCAATCACACATTACAACTAACTGAGACACTCTGGAACTCATTTTCGACAAAGCATGAAGTCCGAGGCAACAGCCGGAAGTCTGGTGATGCTGAAAAGTGCAACTTGCAATAAAAAATTTTCTTCGTGGGTGGCCTGGATACTGTAATGCTTTTCATAAACGCCGGTGGTCCCGAGTGGATTTCCCTCCGTGCAGAATGGAAGACCGTATGTGATGTTCAAGTTTTTTCGAATGCAGAAAATGAGATACATAAAATAAAATATGTGTTTTGTGTAATATGTATAAGTTTTATATTGTTGAGCGTGTCTATTTTTTGGTAAATTATGTCTTCCGTTCTCTTGTTCTTAGCTTCTGAGTAGTGAATCGCATCTTTTTGGTGAGATGCTGACATCTTTTGCTTTGCGAGACGCCTTGTACGCGCATAAATCTCTTATTATTTCTCATAAACGTGTATTTAGACATAACGATGAAGTGAAGACCGTACAATGAATGACGAAGCGGAAGTTGTGGAGAGCTTGGACGACCAAGTCGGGAAAGCCATCCGGGAAGCACAGACTGCCGATGGAGTTAACAAACTGCCCTACCTGCGAACTGTTCGTTTTCTTATCGTAGTTTCCTTACATTAGTAAGCAGTATCTTTTATGAAGTTACGGTGTTCTTGGCTTGAACATTACTACTCTTTACGTTTATCTTCTGACTATGATCAATTCTGCGTAGTGTCCTAGTTTCATTTTTTTACGATTTTGTTTTGCAAATGTACCGATCATGACAATTTCATATGTTGAAAGATTTCTGTTCGAATCAAAACTTTAAATATAGCCCTTTTTCAATGTGTCTTGTTTCGTAACTAATTGTAAGTTTGATCCTGGGTATCGTTAAAGTTCTGGTATAGTTTTGTCTTAGAGGTATGTTTCTTATAAGATAATGCTCTACTATTGATGTCTTATTGTTTTTATTAGGCAGAGGAGCTTCTGTTGACCCGCGATGGCGGCGAGTATCTCATTGATAATTTTCTTGATGAGATGTTACAATTCGCCGCGACCCCTTTGCCGACTGTCAAATGTTTTATCGCCTCCTTTATCGAAAAAGCCTGGTAAGAATGTTTTCATTGTATTTTTTTACTTATATTTGCTGGATAAAGTTTTCTCAAGTTGAGTCCTCGCACAAAGCATGTGTTTTCTAGCAAGAAAGACGCGGAAAATATGAAGAAGGCCGTGGGAACGTTGACGTATCTGTTGATGGGAGAATCGCCTGTCGTCGCCGTGCTAAAAAAGGTTCGGTGTTGGGTGCCTGGAACACATTTCGTCGTGTTGCATTTCTATGATTAGAAAACCGTCTAGTGTAAGACGCTATTAACGGATGTTTATTGGAAATTTAGGCTCATAACGTGGTGCTTCCCATGTTAGGGTTGCCCGAAACGAAATGTTCCTTCACTATCAACGACAACGTTGTTGTTGATAATGAAGCTACTGCTTATTAGACGGATAATTGGGAAGAACGTAGCAATGGTTTCTGATAGTTGATAGTAAGGTTGCATATTTGGAGAACACGTTGGTTTACTCCCCTCTAACTGACTCGCAGGTGATGTCCGTGTGTTGCAACGTGTACCCGGTTGTTCTCCGATGGGCCGTTGCGAAAAGAGCAGATATGGATACGGAGAAGTGTTGGGAACAATTCTCTCTTCTCAAGGGACGAATCATGTATCACATCGACAGTGACAATGAAGGGTACGTCTTGCCATGCCTTTATATTATAGATAGTATAGGCTTGTGAGGTAACTGATACAGTTTATTAGTTCGTCGTCCTTAAAACGTCCTGGCCCTCAGGACTACACGCAAGCGAATTTCTTGATACCGAGAAAGCATTGCTTTGCTTTGTGAGGTAACTATATTTACATTGAGAGATATAGTATGCTATTTATAGGGTTCGTACCATGGTCATCAAGTTCTTGGAGGCCGTTGTATTATCTCAGTCGATGAAATCAGAAGAATCTGAGCCTCGCTCAAAGGTATCTCATTTAAAAACAAATTTATGAAATACAGTCTCTGGGTGCGCGAAGTATCTGAACGAAAGAATCTTCTTCTCACTTTTCTGATAAATCGAAATGTTTTCAGGAAGGGATGAATTTGTCGGATATTCCACGTGATCACCGTTTCATTTCGTATCGAAAGATGGCGAATGAGGCTCAACATTGTATGAGTTCACTCATCGAACAGACCAAACTCGCACACATTTCCAGTCAGAACCTCCTCACCGTCATCAGTGCCATCTGCAATATTGGTATCGTCATTTATATCTTTTTCTTTCTTTTTTAGTGTTGACAATGAGGTTGCAAGTCAGGCACTTTTTAACGTTGATTATGCTTCAATGACAAATTTATGAAAATTTGAACGAATAGATTGTTGATATGAATTATAAGCCTGGTTTTGATAAGAGGCGTTTAGCTCGCCAACGTCCCGAGTTCCTTCCGCGAGTCGTCGATTGCTTGGAGAGTTTACAAGTCAATCTCCCTCCCACGCTTGGCACCAGCCAGGTAACTTCTTTCAAGCATTACTACGCTTCCAAAGGGTTGAATAGTACTGAACGCGTTTATCGTGTTAGAACATTTCAAGGATTGTATAACGCTAGAGTAAGAGCAATACTACTCTTAAAGCATGACTTCGCGGATGTCTGCTTTGGTAAAAACTTATGTTCAGGTGAAAGCGGTTCGAAAGGAGTTAAAGATGCATCTGCTTCGGATGCTCAAACATCCGTCGGCCGCGAATCTGGCGACGAAGATCGGAACCCTTCTGACGGATCTCGGCGCGACGCCATCCGAGATCGCCAAGGCCATGCCCGAGGCGAAGAAACGGCAAAACAAGGAAGAGGTTCGCATCACTCTTTGTGTCAGATTGACAGAAAACATTGTTTGTAACATTGTAAACCGATCGTTCGTGTTCCCGAGGTGTCGTCCTGATGAGGAATGTAGTGTTATGATTGTACATTTCATTGTAGTGTTATGTATTCTATAAAAAGCATAATAACGTTGTTAAGATAGCTTTCTTATCATGTTGTTATTGTAGCAACTTTTAACGCAAGCATGTGATGTATTTTTTTAAAATTTGTGTAGAGTGAATTGACATAATGTATGTTTCAGCCGGTTCGAGCAGTGAAGAGGGCGAGGATGGATGTTCCGAGTTCGAGTACCGCGGGAGACGATGAAGAGGAAGAGGAGGAAGAGAAAGAACGTATGTACATTTAGATGGCGTTGTTTGCTACTCTAATAGTAATATATGAACTGCCACAGTGATGCGTCATATTTGACTAGGAGAGTGCTCAGTTTCTTCTCGTAATATTCGTTTTCTATTGTTGAATTTTTTTCTTCGGGAAAGATCCGTGTTTTTCCAGCGGACGAGAAAACGTTCGAGCAGTCGGCTGTCGACATCACGGAGGAGTTCGTCTTCGAGCGATTGAACCCGAAAGTGGTGGCCAACCTTGTTCTCATCTCACTGGTATGTCTATTATGGTAAACTCAGTGAGCGTATTGCTTTGGAAACCTGCGTGTGTTGACAATGAATCTGTGGTGAATGTGTCATTCAGGTGACGCTTCCGGATGAGATGCCGGCTGCCCTGCAGTCGAGTTATACACCGATTGCCACTGCCGGATCAGAGGTACACACCTTTCCGTGTTTTGCGCCACCGTTTTTTTAAAGATTATCTTTGTTATAATTTTTTATAGTTTGTGATGTCAATTATCAAATGCCGTAACATTTCCAGGCTCAACGTCGTCGCCTCTCGCGAATGATCGCCACACAGGCAACACAAGCCGATTGTGGGCCCGGAGCCGAGAAGATGAGGGAAGAACGGAGAGCGCAGTTCCAGCAGAGGAGGTACTGTGGATGGACTAGACTCAATGTTCTTCATTTGTCGCCTTATGGGCATCTTATTGTTAGAATGTTATGGCATCTTATTGTTAGAACATGTAATACTTTGGTGCCTTTTCTTATATGATGCACGAGTACAAACTAGTACACCATGTTGATGGTTACTGCTGCATTAGCAGAATGTGAGATAATGTGTGTTTTGTTAAGATCCGCTCGAAACGAGGGCGCGATTATTCCGCCCACCCCGCTGCACACGATGAACACGTCGTCTGTCCCGGAGAGGAAGCCGAAGCTGCCTCCCCAAGTGACCGTCCACCTTCCACCGCCTTCCAAGCAGAAACAACAATTCACCCTTGTCACTCACACTCAACAACTCTCCCCTGAAGAGAATCAACGGCTATTTGAACTCGCCCTCAAGAGGATCATGCAGAACGAGCGTATGTTATTGGTTTACTGTAGATCATGTAGAACGAACACATGTTGGATCAGTTGTTTGGGTTACGGTAGAGAATGAATGAATGCGACGCTTCATGTATTGGAGTTTTATGGTACAAATGAGTTGTTGAAATGCTTTCCCAAAGAATTGTAGGGAAATGAGTAAAGCCCATCCCTGAACTGAATGTAGTGTCAAATATGGTTTATATCTGATTATTTCTATGCATTGCAGGTCGTGCGGTGCAAGGCGGAGCCGGACAGGCCCAGCAGAAGCTGCTCGTGAGACTCGTATCGAGATTCCGCGAAGATCCAACGGACTACGAGACCCTCCTCGTCGATTTCATCCTCGCCGACCAAAAGGGCCGAGCGGAACTCGCCCTTCTATGGGTTGCGGAGAAATATGCTCAGTATCAAGGGTGGGTAGTCTTCTGTATTGAGGAATTTGATCGTAGTATTGGAATAGTAATGCTAACTATGCAATTGTTATTGTCTCTTCGTTTTTTTTGACTGTCAATTGTAATTGACATTATTGCTCTGGTTGAATGTATCTGTTCAAATGTGTTGTATATCCCATGTTTTGCAGATTCTCGATATGCGTGGTGACCCGCGAGCCGGATGGCCGTCGGACGACCGAAGAGAATCTGGCGGAATACAATCGGGTGCTATGTCTTCTGTTGAGGGCGCTTTACGAGAAGGGACAACACAACGAGACGTTCGTTGTTTCTTGTGTTCTTTGGAGATGAGTGTCCTTATGAGGCTCGTTACTAATCCGAGATGTTCAGGTTGTTCTACAAGTTGTTCCTGGAGGCGCCGTTCATCACGGAGGATGCCATGTCGTTCCTCAAGTATTCCTGTCTTGATGATGTAGGTGACATTCCTCATTATGTGCCTTAGTTTCCTTAAATATTCAGTTTCGAGCTGATATTGTAGTGCTGCCCAATATAAACTACTCAACATTAGTGGAAGAAACAGTTTGGGCGCTAACAATAGAATATAATCTTGCGAATGATTTGCAGACTTATGGTGCATTCGGAATGACAACCCTCCGTGAGCTCGTTCTGACACGAGCCCGTCAGAGGAGGGAACTCCTGCTCCTCCTTTTCCACCTCTCCTTCTACTCGAGACCCGAGGTACGTCTTTTATTGCTACTGTAAATGTGAAAACCGATCCCAGATGTGCATAGCTTATTATTGGAGCACCTCTCATAATTACGAACCACATATTTGTAATGAATGATGTTATTTATATTCTTCCCTAACCGTGACTTGTTTTCAGGTTCGTGGTCAATCAGTGGAGACGGTGAAGGAATTGTACGAATTGTCGTATATGCGGGGATGCGTGCGAGAAGTGGTGGAAGAGCAATTGGAAGGATGCGTCATGGACGAACCCCCGGCATACTTCACCGTCGATGGAGAAACCGTCTCATGGTGCGATGCACTATATCGGTAAGGGACAACTTCACTTCTATTTTATATGTATTATCCTTGTGATGGCTTGTCTTGTAAATGTGGTGAAATGGAAGACGGGCATTTGTTTCAGGGCGGCGCTGGTTATCCCGGTGGCGAGTATTCCGCAGGACCACGAGCTGATCCACGTCCTCTCCAGGGTCTATGGACGGGCCAACACCGAGTTCAAAAGGGTATCTTTACACTCGTTTTCCTCTTTTTAATCATTGTTTCCACTCTGGATGAGTGGAATGTCGTTGTTTGTTTCTATTATGAGGCAGTGTAATCGTTGCTCTCTCGATTGATGCTATCATTTGTGGAGCAGAAACAGCCTCATTGTTAGCACGCAATTCTATTGCTTTGCACAAGTAGAGAGTGTTCTCTTTCGTTTCCTTCTATTCGATTGTGGCCATTATCTGCTTGGGTGGTCTGGGAGTGAAATATCGCCTCTCTACCACGAGTGTCCTTCACTTCACTTCTTTCACAGTCAGAGAGATGAGGACACTTTCCCTCGTATTTTTGTGTTGGATTGCCAGGATATCTGATCCTCCGTTTCCCTGTGTTTGAAAGTGACAGGTTCTTCGAATTGCTGTTTGTCTTTTAAAGCTTTTAGAACATTTTGTCCTCCTTTGTTAGTATCTTGGTTGATTCTTCTGTCTCTACGGCCGTTTGTCGTTATATTTATAGTACTGTTCAAAATGTGTATATTGCAGATAATTTTGAAATGTGTGGAGCCAGCGATCAAGGGAATGGGAATGTCGTCCCCGGAAGTTCCCCTGATGATCGAAAGATGTCCGAAGGGGTCGGAGACACTCATTGCACGTGTTGTCAATATACTCACCGAGCGAGGTAACTATAATTACTACTTTGGATTACTTCAAACTACTTTGTGTTATGAGCTTGTTAGGAGCATGCTTCATATCGCAATTACTGTATTAGTTTTACTCATCCAAATGCTACTGAAGATCTTTGAAATTTGGTGTAGCTATCTATTATGTTTAACAGTGAGCTAATTAGAAGTAATATAAAGTGCTATGCTAATTGTGAAGGGCCTTTATCACTGTTGTTTGGTCACGAGGAATCAGGAAAGCCCCGCCGAAACAGCAAAACAAAGTCGTTAAGGGGACAGATAGGAGCGCACTCTTTGTGTTCTTTCGAAGGCCGCTTTCACTAGCAGACTTTTCCGATCGATTATTGCACAAAGAAGGATATTTTAGGGGGAAAAGTAATCGGTAATAAGATTGGTGTTCACGGGCAAATCGAGCACGATAATTGTTGTGCTGATTAGCGGTTATTTATAACCAAATATTATATCCCTTATCTATTTTCGATGTGTTCTGGTCGTTGCTAACAATAAGAATAGCCGTTGATGGCAGTGCTTGCCAGAAAGTGTTCTTTTCTCTGTTGGCTGTTTTCCTCGATTTCCTAATTTTCGCTTTCTTGCAGCTCCTGCAACGAAAGAATTGGTGCTCCGATTGAAGAAGTTGCACGAGGAGCGCAACACCGACGTGCGATCTCTTATCCCGGTTCTGACTGGATTGACGAAGGTACGGTAGTTTTGTAGTTAAATAGTTTGACACATGCTTGAGTGATTTATCAATATCCATTTTTTTGACCGTCTCTTCCTCTTCAGAATGATATTTCCTCGAAGATGCTCTTTCGACGCTTGTTTCGAGAGTTTGAGTGCACTTTAAATTGAGTTACAAATAATTGAAGGCGCATGCGTCTGTCATGCAGCCGATACTTTCGTTTCTCTTTATTCAAGGTTTCGAGTAGGTTTTTGTAAATCCTCACATTTTTTTTTCTTTCGAATTGTCTGTTATGGCACTATGACACAAATTCAGATGTTGGAAATGTTCCATTAATGTTCAAATTGTTTGTACCCAGACAAAGCTGATTTCAGGATGACATCATTCGCATTCTGCCCGAGTTCATGCTCAATCCGAGTAACACTCGACAGGTCGGACAGGTGATCAAGAAGATTCTCTCCGGCAAGAGTACGTTTATCTTGTTCGATTTCTATGCAAATCATGGCTAACATTGTTCTCTTTTGCTCAAAAACATTGTGTAAACATTTATTGTCAATTTTACGACTTATCTTTATGTGATTCAAATCGATGATTTGTCTCTTGTGTTTACTTTTGCTATTGGTAGCATCCGGGAGGTATTGATGATACTTTCAGAATATTCTGGTTGTTTTAGATTATGAGACTGGTGAGCCGGCATTGAATGCCGTCGAGTTGTTGCTCGAATATCACAAGATGGTCGCCAAGACAAAAGAGGAGAAGAAGTGTCTCTTCGAAAGTATGTTTCGGCCCTCAAGCAGGAATATTGAATATAATTAATTATCTGCTTCAGAAATGTATTGCCTTTTTGTATATTCAACATGTAATATGGAAAGTTCTATGAGTGATTCAGATGTGGAACAGTTGTTGGAGACGCGTGCGATGACAAAGGAAGCGACGTCGACGGCCGTGGAGAGGATGATGGACATCCGCCCCCTCCCTCCCCTCCTCTTCCACACTCTCTCACTTGTCTATCGCAAGGTCCGATTATAATTAGGAATTCGATTACTACTAATATAGTGCTAATATGTCCACTACTACTGTAGCGTAAGTGTTCTCACAGTATGCTACCGTATCCGTATGATTTGTTTGCAGTTCCCGATGTTGGATTCGTTCCTGTCGAATGTCCTGCACAAGATCACCTCTCGAAAGATGTGGAAGGCGACGGAAGAACATCGACTCGCATTCCTCGGAGCAATCGCCGATATGGGAACTGTCGCTTACGCGGTTGGTTAGCTACCGTAATCTGAACACTTTGGAACTGACAGGAAATGCTTAGTGCGAAGAAAGAGTACATACGCTTTGGTTAAGGAAACGTATCATCTCCTGCGCATTGAAAGTCGAGACCAAACAATAGCATTTGCTTTTCCCGCCGTTTCTAGTAATTGGAAGAACGATATTGTCCATACAGAAATTATTGATCACATGAATGAGAATCCCCTGTCCAGGCAGTATTGACGGATTTCTCGGAGGAAGAGATGCGTGAGTTCGTTGCCGACTCGTCGACGATGATGCGCGCTCTACGGAACACCCTCCCCTCCCTCTCCAGTCATCAACAGAGGGCCATCTCCAAGGTACGCCGGGTCATCCATGTGCAGCACACTTTAGTTGTGTTCAGCATGTAACTTGTGTCTTATTGCCATAAGATTAGCCTTCTTACACGGGTGGTCATTGGAGGACAAGTTCTCTTGATTGGACGAGACCATTTCAGGATGTGTTGGAGTATCTACAAGTGCGTGAATTGCCATGCGAATCGCGTCGGGACCGGGAGAGGGACGATCGAGAATCGAGGAAGGAGAGGAGGGAACGACGGCC
>JACMIJ010000128.1:0-28886 GCA_014805365.1 Koerneria luziae | reverse complement strand
TGTTCTTCTCGTTGTTCTTCTCGTTGTTCTTTCCTCCGTGCGTGTTCCTCCCTCTTATCAACACAATTGGGTCATGTTGGTCTGACACAGATCGAGTAGATGGTCCGGCTGCTGCTCCGTCTGCTGCTAATTGCAGTCACTCCAGGTTTGTTCCTGCATCATTTATAGAAAACAGTGAAAAATGAGAAGAAGCTTTGCTCGTTATGAAACATAACACGTTATTATTTCCCTTCTCTATCGTGATTCACAGTTATAATACATTTTTTTGCTACCACACATAATAATTAGAAGGTGCACATATTAAAAGTGTGAAAAAAGGAGAATAATGTGCCTCATTTGTATATGAACACAAAGAAATTTGAAGTAAGAACAAAGAACTAGGCAAATTCGAAATCAGCGATTTGTGAAGAGCTTCGAAATGCAGTGCGAATGTTGCAGTGGCAGTATTCGGGTCGTCGTGTAATGCGGTGTTCGTTCGCTGGCCGCGTGTTCGTCTCAACTTCCGTCCAGTCGCTTCGGGTCAACTTTCCCTCAGGGCATGCCAGTCGACCTGCCAATTAGGGGAAGACCCCATCCATGCCGGTCTGTCCATGCTATATCGCTTCAATTGTCATTGATACAAACAGATGTTGAAGAAATACAAATTGGTTGTTGCGCAGGTAAGCAACTGGAATGCGCTGCCCTGAACCACGAGGAGGCCGTGGACCGCCGTTCCCACCACTGCGAGGTCTTCCAACCTCATCAACTGCAGAATGTGGATGGATTCGTAGAAGCAGATGACAGATATTCCTTCTTTTGGAAATATTGTCTGACTGGTGAGTGATTGAAATCAGAAAAGGTCTTCCAGCCAAGAGGAAGTGCACTGGGGAATACGCGTTCACCTACTACTCGGACAGATACATGGAACCCACCGGAGTTACTGTCGTCAATATGGTTTGTTCAATTTTTTTTCTTGAACTTCCATATTTATTATCTGCTTTTTTTTCTTAGATTTCAAACTTTTCGCTGAAACTCTAACAATAAGATCTGAATGGATTGTGCTCATGCATTTGATTGGCTTCAACTTTTGCTACAAAGGAACCTTACTTTCTCCTATGCAAGCCATGAGAAAATTTGGAATCTGTCTCGTTATTTACTGGGAGTTTAACGCTTACCATATTGCCAAGGTCTAATCCTGCAGGAGATATATCTCAAACCTTTCCAATATACTAATTGTAAGTATTGGAAGATTGCGTGAAAGAGCTGATCATGAAATAAACACTTTTTACTGTAACTGATTATTGTAGGTATCGTCCCTGGAGGAGTGTTTGTCTGCATGTCTGGACTCTCCGATGGCATGTCGCTCAGTTTCCTTCAACCGAACGGACGGCGGATGTCACCTCTCGGAGCATTCGTATCTGACTCGTCCTCATTCGATCAAAGTGAACAACAATCCGAATTATCGCATCGATTTCTACGAGAATCACTGTTATAACAGTACGTGCCATTGAACATTCACTTGTTCAGTGTCGGAGACATTCACTTTCTCTTCGATCTGCGAAGACGGAGGAATACGAGTCAAGGTTCAATATTTCTCTATTTATTTTATATAATATATACAACTGTGACATCATGTTTAACTTTTGGGGCAAAGTTTTTGCTATGCGGTATTCCTTGAAGCGATTTTTTTCTACAATTCCTTATTGTTGGTGAAAGCCTGAAAATGAATTATTGTGTAAAGATATTATAGTAAGAAAGACGAAGGCTGTTCAGAAAGTAGTGAACAATGTTTGCCCCAGGCGCCAGTGTGGCGGATGCAATCCAATGGAATGATATTCCGCTTCCAGGTCAAATCGAAGTTCCCGTACACGGGTGCCCTCTATGGCCTCTATGACTTCTTCACATGTCGGGTGGAACCGAAGGAACAGAGCGAATTCGAATATTTCTTCCCTTCACCAATGACGTCCAAGAACTGTAGTGACTCCATACGATACAAGGTAAGGACATTTATTCTTCTCTCTTTTAATTTTAGTTCTTATTGTTAGGACGTCATATGCTTATGTATTCTCGTAATTCTAACAATAAGAAAAAAAGGACATTTACATTTTCTTATTGTTAGAATTTGCTTCTGACAATGAGGTCCATTTCCTTCTCCCTAGCTAATGTGGTTGACTCTTATGTAGATTATTTTGTGGCTTGTCAATGTGTTTCATTACAATCAGTATGGCATAATTATCCAACAAAAACACATGACTATAGTTGTAGCATGTATCGTTTACTCTCTGACAACTATTCCCTATTTTGCTTTTGATGTAAGTAAAGATTAATTGAGACCAGGAAGGCCTTTGAGAATCCTAGAGCACATGCTTTTATTATTAAAATACGTGGCTCTATTTCCAGAGCCGACTAACGCATTTCTGTTCAAAACACAGAAACACGTTCATGTTCAACTATTGACTATCTTCAAAACCTTAAGTCTATACACATTTTGGATCTCATGACGATCTCACTTTCCTTTGACCTATGTTGCCAATTATCATATTTTAAAATATTTACAATTAGCAACAATTATCGAGTTTTGAGAATACACATGAGAAGTACTGTGACGGTCGGTTTCAGTGAAAGGAAGTATTATAGCGATATTGACACTTACAATTAGTGAATCAAGAAGTCTAATCTGACAATGAGAAGGAACTGGCCAATTGGGGGAGAAAGTGGTGGATGAGAGGAGGATAATGTGTGGATTGAGGGTGAGGAGATGGTCCTCGAGGTGGTCCTCTCCACCGATGGAGTCGAACCATTATACTTCATTACCAATGATGACATCACTTTCCAAGCAAAGTGTCCCATCAAACATCACGGGTCTGTCCCATCCACGCCACGTCTTCACACTCCACAGTCAGTTCATTCCACTGCCAACAATCATATCATATCATCCTTATCTTCTACTCTCATAATCAGAAAAACTATTGCTCATGCAGTGGTTTGTCTAAAACAGTAGCTTTTACAGATAACTACAACTTCTTTAGAATAACGTCCACTGATAAGACGGCCTAATTGTAAGAGGTCGGTCTTTGAATGCAGACGCCATCAACTTACAATTAGATTTTGGAATGGCATATTCTCTCGTGAATGGGGAAAAGAAGGGCAAAAAGACAAGAGAGTACTGTCATGCATGTTACCGTAACCCGCGATCTCTAACCGTCTGTACTCTCTTCAGTGATGGTTCGGCTTCTCCTCTCAACGCCTCAGCGCATGCACTCTTCGAACTCCTCTCCGACAGCAAGCCCAAAGACACGTTCCCTCTGCCACTCACAACAACCACACAGTCAGTAAACAGCACCCACACAATGCACGCTACGCACCACCCGGATAGTGCACTCACACTGGGAGTCACACCATCTGCTGATGATAACCTGGAGCCACCGATACACGAGGTCATGGCGAAGCTCATGGAGATACTCAAGAAAGCGATAAGGAAAGAGCAATTGGGAGAAGACGAAGAAGGAACTCCTTTAGGGCTTCTAGGTGATGCCGTCTTGGACATCGAGGGATCGGGAACTGATGACGAGGTGGACATCCGAATACGAAAGATGGAAGAAAAACTCGTGGGAATCGAGAAGAGGATGAAGAAATTCGAAGAACTGTTGAAGAATGTTACCAGTACACTACAACAAATGGCCAATGTCACAAACAATGAAGAGTCGGTCGTCATCGAAATCCATGAAGTGCAACCGCAAAGTTCGCAAACGTCTTCTCCATTCTTTTCTCATCCGGAACCCATCTCTCTGCCAACCCTTCCTCCACTCAACTTTCCAACTCTTCCACCAATACCTTCATCCTCTTCTCCAGTCGTTCTTCCTACTCTTCCGCCATCTCCTTCTTTTGATCTACCCGCCCTCCTATCTGCACCTCCGTTGAAGCTTCCTTCTTTATCCACTCCGACTTCTTTGACTCTTCCACCAGCCCCAACAAGTATTCCACCAATCGAGTTGCCGCCTCTGTTGCGCCTTCCGCCCCCGCTTCCGCCTCTGCTGAGTCTTGCACCTCCTTTCGTGCAATTTCCCTCACCATTGCCACTCACAGCATTCTCATTAAATAACACGACGCAAGACAATCCACACAAAGTAGTTCGCCGCCATATCAATAACAGGCAAAACACGCAGAAAGTAGAAGAAGCACAGGTGAAGGTGTCCCCACTCACAATGAACAATCTCAGACTGTCCTCATCAGGAAACCAACGACGACGACGACACAAAGAACGACCACGCCGACCACGACTACTAGTACCACCACACAAACAACAACGACTAAGAAGACCACCACCACCACAACTCCTGCCACCACCACTACCACTCGCAAAACAACTACCACTGCTGCAACAACTACCACGAAACGTGAGGATTTTATTGTTAGATATGAACTGATACTAGAAAAGTGCGATTAGCTAATCGATTGATTCGTGTAACTATCCTGCATTTGTATTATGATTTGCAGCAGCTCAGCCACCAGGCACCTCGACACCGGTTCCTCCTCCACCCGTCCCCGAACCGGGTCCACCGGGATCGGGAGGACTCGGATCGATCGGGACCTCGCTGCCGATATCCTTCGAGATCTTCCACAACGGATTGGCAGTGGGGGCCGTCGTTGTCGGTAGCAGAATCACGCTGACATTCACTCCACATTTCGCCATCCCGCGTTCGTATTCTCGTATTGAAATAGTGACTATCAATGTGCGTTCGGTGACTTACACCAGGAGCAGCCGATAATGTGAATGTTTACAGCGGAATACATGTCCCTGCAGGGCTGTCAGGTGGAACCCATCGGGTCCATCTTTGACTGGGAGCTGCCTTTGACTGTTCTCAAAGACGGATGTCCTTCCGATGAAGTTGGAATTGCTTGCCCACCTCAACACACAAACTACGGTATCAAGGTACGTCGGAGACAAACACAAGTCCTGTTATTATGTTTTACTTAACAATGAGACCTATGGAGTTTTTGAAAAAGAACACTCGTTTGCAGGTGAACATGGAAGCGTTCCGTTACTCGACGACGGCGGACATCCAATACACGTGCATGGTGCGGGTGTGTCCCTATGCACCGTGTCCCGTCTCCAAGTGTTCGCCTGTCGATGGATGCGATGAGGGAGGATTGCGAGGTATGTCCATTACAATCTATTCTGGATACTCTGGCGCAATTTTGGTGCCACAGACACGATATTGGTGTCATGCATAACTTTCAGTCTAACATTGTCTCCTCTAGGGAAACGTGCTCTGTCGATAGAAGAGATCCGGGCGGCCCTGCAGGCGGATCCGTCGCTGTCCCGACAGATCGGACTGGGTTCCCCTTCCCCCGACGCCCATTCCCATCTGGTCGCCCTCTCAGGGGATCACGTCGTCAAGAGGAGACTCGTCGTTGTCAATTCTCCTGATGAACTTAGGTTCTTCGTGTCAACGGGAAATGTACCCAACTAGGTATTTTGCTGCAGACCATAAAACCCAACGCATAGTGTCCTAAGAAGTACAACTTTAATAACTAGGCTCTTACACTCAATATGCCACCCTTCTCTTTTTTGTATGTAAGTCTGTTTCCTTCTACCTGACCTACGTTTCACGGCTGTCCTAGAACTTTCCCTTTTCTCCGTTTCTTTTCCCTCTCCTTTCCCTTCCACGCGTTTCCCGCCTTTCCTTGCTCTTTTCCTTTTCTCTGCATCTTTTCCCTCTCCTTTCCTTCTCATGCAGGTACCCTGTTGGCATACCGTGCCCATCAACGTGTTTCTGTACATATACAGCATTAATTTTTTAAATATTCTTGAATAAATACAATCCACTCAAATAATTATAAGACAAGAGACCATATGCTGCGAAAAAAATGATCCAATTCAAAATCATTCAACGCAATTCAAAGCAATACAAGTAGTTTCAAATGAAGCAAAACACAATTTTCAGAAGAATACAAACATTTTGAAAGCAACTCAAATTCATTGAAAAGTATTAAATGAACATGAAATGGTTCAATTTTTTTTCGCAAAATACCGCCCCAGTGCAGAGATATGCGTTAAATTTTTTCGTAATTGACGAATTTAACGTACTTTTGTTAAAAATCAAGTACTTTTTCTATATTTCGTTAGAATTCATCCGATTTTGGGAATTAATGTTACGCAAGTACGTAAAACTCTTCCTGGTGTTTCCCAATCGTCCTTCAACTGTTAAATTCCCTTGAACTGTTATCAACACCCTTAGAAATAACAATGCAACACAATAACCACATTCGACAAGCTGCACCGGAAGTAAATACAAGTTAATGAAACTTAACGAGTATTTTACGCTAAATTAACGTCTTAGCGAAAATTAACAAAAAACTTTTTAACGCACATCTCTAGACCAGTCAGTTGTGGATGAGGAAAACCCGAATCACTTCTTGGGGAAGATGGTCGAAGGTCCATCGTAGTCCGGATTCTTCTTCAGGATCACCAATCCCTCCAGGTGAGGAGTCAGTGCGATCACCTAAATACAAATCATAAGCTCGCTTGATTAGACACAATACGGTGTTTCTCTCCATCCCCCTCAAACCTCTTCAGTGGCGAGTTCGGCCCTCTCTCCGTATGCGAGGAGGACGGGTGTCTTGTGTGTCTGGAATCCCGTGATCGTCTTCGGTCGACCGGCCTGTGCCACCACATCCACTGCCTGGCCGACGCGCACCGACACATTCACCTGCAACCAATCAGCACTTGAATAACTATTACGGTTCAACTCATTATAATGCAATCTTGGTTGCTACAAATGTAACTCTAAAGGAAGAAACCTGTCTGAGTGTTCGGTCCTCCTCGACGAGAGTGACGAGCATCCTGGGCTGCATGGCGAGGACGAGAGTGTAGAGGAGGTAGTGCTGGCGGTTGTTGAGAACACAATTGTTCGCGTCGAGGAAGGCGAAACACGTCGTGAGCAGACCGGCCAAGGCGGGCGGAGACAGGATCTGCCGATCCGAGTGCCACGGATTCAACGTCATCGTTCCTGAATACAACCAATGAGTATACACAGACAAACACGGTGATGCTTGTATACTACGTACTACTATATGTGGATGCTCAAGCAGCCTAAACTACATGCACAATGAGAGACAGCAGCATACCCTTCGCGAGATGAGTGAGTCCCTGTGTGATTCGGACGAGCATGAGTGATATCTGGTCCTTGTGGTGGAAGGAGGCGAGTTGTCTGAGCATGGCGACGAGTCGGGCGTTGTTCGTCCCCGCCCCCACCATTCCCAAGGAGAAGATCGCCGAGTGCGCTGTCGAAGCATCCGTGTCATGCGAGAACTTCGACAACGTCTCCAGAATGTTCAGCTGCGGGTTCGACACCTGAAGTACGTCAACGGATGAACAATTGAAGAAAGATAATATATAAATAAAAGTTGTATGGAAAGATAAGTAAAAACCTCAGATCTAATGCATCCGCATACCAAACTCCGAAAGTACTGAAGCCCGTCTTCATGAAAACCCCGAACAGTTGATCCCCCGACATACGGATAGAATGGCGAGTGCGAGAGGGACGGCTCGTCGGATAACGGGTTCTCCGTATCGGATCAGGTGACCAAACTGTCGGATCGCCATCTGTGAGCCAATGTCGTCGCCCATCGCAATCAAACCGATTCCCAACACAGCAACCGACTGTTGAGACGATAGATCAATCCTGCAACGAAAGGATACTGTAATAAGAGTACACAACCCAAAAACTCCGTTTGAACGCTCTCATCGCGATAGATGTTGTGATTTGCGCGAAAATACGGTAGCGTGTACCCACGAGTAGAGCAAAAGAAACGAATTGTAAGCTGAGATTAGTAATAGCACAAGAATACATACTTGCCATCGTCCTTCTTCCTCTCGTCCTTCTTGGATCCCTTCTTGGCGGCCTCATTAGTCTCGAAGTGTTCACTGCACAAATGGAGCAGCTTCTGGATCTTGAGGACATTTCCCGTGCCGGCGTACGCGCAGACTTCGACGAGAGTGGACATCATCGACCCGAAGGGATCCGCGATACAGCGGACGCTCTCCACCAACACCTCCGCCTTCTCCTGCGTGCCTGCAATCGGACACTGAGTAACAATCAAGTGGTTCATATCGGTGTAAACGAATAAGAGAGATCAGCGATCAGTACAACTCATTGCATCCAAGAGACTCACTTCAATGCCTCATTAACTGAACGGGTTGACATACCGAGGAAGATGAGTGCGGTTCCGAGAGCGAGGAATCGCATATTGGGATCAGCGAGATCAGATTCGCTCCTGTCCATCAATACTTGGAGGAGTTCCATGGCCACGGCATGATCAGCTGTGCCGACAAGGATGAGGCCGAGGGCCAGACCGGCCAGGCCACGGACCTCCGGGGTGGCCGATGGACGAGTGTCCGTCAACACCTGCAAACAACCGTTCACCTCGACCAAGCAGTTGGCTACTGGTAATAATATAACCGATTAACAAGTGCACGTGGCACGAAGTTCATTTCGTACAATGATAGTGAACTGGCTCCACAGGCAAGAATATGGACAGAATACAGTACCTTCTTCAGTTCGAAGATGACTCCGCCCTCCTCGTCCTTGACGACAGTTTCTCTCTTGCTGTTGGCGTATGCCAATCCGAGTCCGAGGACACTGCCGACACGCATGATGGATCGGTCGGAGTGCACATGATCCAATAGGATGGCCGAGGCCGGATCACACGAGTCCTGGATTCCCGACGAGATGATTCCAATCGCCAATAGTGTGCCTGCCTGTAATAACAAACATACAAATACATTTCACTTATACACAGTATTTACATGTAAACTAAAGCGAAATATTGAATTAGTCCGCTTATGTAGTATAATAATCAAACCTTGATATAGTCGTCATTGACATAGAGGAATCGATCACATTGTGAGAGACCCTGGTCGACGTCCCATCTGTGGACGAGTCCCTGAGATGCAGCCGCCGACAACATCCCTGAACAACAATCATTCACTCATTCATAAACGTATACCAATAATAGCAAGTTGGTCGAAATGTCATTTTTCCCGCAGTAACAGTTTCCTTATCTTATTGTTAGCAACCGTGTTATACAAATTGACAGTACAATTCTGTGGGGAGACATGTGACAGCTTGGTAGAGTGCCAATATAGTTCAATAAGTAAAAAAGACAAATTTGAAAAATCGCAGAATTAGCGATAGTACAACAAGACACCTACCGTACTCCTTGTTCTTATAGAACCATTTGTTGGCATCCTCTTGGTCGGCCATCATCTTGTCCACTCCGAATCCGCAATTGACGAATCCGTTGACGAAGGCGGCGGCGAGGTTGACTCTGGCGGAGTCGGGAGCATTCGATCCGCCGAATGGCCGAGTCGCCTCCAGATGACTCTTGTAGATCCCCTCGGGCGTCTTTGGCTCCATGATATCCAATTCACGGCCCAAGGAATGGAAATAATCGTACAACGATGTGTTTGAATTCAACTGAGACAGTTTCTCGGCATTTTCGCCTCCCTCGAATTCGATGAAGATCTGGTGGCGGCCAAGCAGAATCGCCATCTGCATTTGCAGCAAACTGCAAGACAGAAGTTAGAACAATAAGTAATAAACCATTGTAATTCACAATGAAAATTAACATGATTTAAATTATGTTACATATAAAACAATCAGATCTGCTAAATTGAACAATTGTAAGAATGAGAAACGTACGTGTCCGTGGTAAGTTTGAATATCCTCTTGATCTCTGCTTGCTCATTCAACATAATCGCACAACGGACAGCTTCGAAATATTTGCCGAATTTGAGATGCAAATCTTTCGCTGTTCGAATGAGAATGATATTATCCGGATCGGGAGTCAAGGGAGCACAACTGAAGACGGACAAATCAGCAACCGAAACCACAACTGACAACCACCGAGTTTACTTTTTTTAGATAACAATAAGACTGAACCAAGCCACTGTCTTATCAAAGCAGGGCTTACAGTTAGGTTTAGTAAATCTGCAGAGCCCGCCCATACCAAATTATATTATAAGTTCAGAGTTTCTGAATTCAGAACATTGTCTAATCTACTGAGTGCGAGATAAAGCACACCCATACCGTAATCAAAGAATTGCGCAATGAACATTACATATGAACACATTAAACGCACACTTATTGAAAAGTTCTTACGATAAATCTCCTAAACCCGGTCTTAAATACAATGAAAAATGTACCTGAGGAGATAGAGACAAACACGTTGGTGGTCTGCTTCATCGACATATTGTTCCAGTAAGTCGAGTCTCTCGATTTCGATCAGGAGGTCGCATGCTTCCACTTCTGCATTGTGCTTCATGTTGTGCACGATGATATCACGAACGAGGACCAGCAGTTCCTCGCGACTGAAAAAGGTTCAAATCGTGGACGAAAAGCTAAAAACAAAACAAGGTCATATGCCACAAGAGACCATGAATACGTTGAAAATAGAGTGAAACTGACTACCGTACCTCTTCTTGTGTTCGGGAGTTCCGTCTCCGTTCTTCTTCCATTCCTCGGCCATTTCCATTGCTAAATGGCGGACATATTCGTGTCCCCATTCTCCGATTGGCTCTGACGATCCTGCAACAATAAACATGTTCTAAACAAAACAGCTTATTTGGGGCGTAACATTGCTATTAGTTAACATGTCGCCCTTGCAAGAGTATTTCTTGCCAGTTCATCTGCACTAGAATGCAAGCGTTTTGGTATTCATGGAAAGGTATTCATTATCTGTTCCACTCTCGTTTGCCTACTTAAGCCAATAGCGCCCGTGATTTGGGCGCGGTAAAGCGCCAAATGGTGAACAAGTGGACAGTAGCCTACCGAGCATGCGATATTTAATGCAGTCCCGTGGTTCGTCGGAGGTCATTGCGAGGACGGAGATGAGATCAGCTGTCTCCTTCTGAACACCGACACCTTCCTCCCACATGGTCAGCGTACCTTGACTGTTCCGTCGGCCATCTTCTCGAATATTTCCTTCATCTTGGCATAATGTGGCCGCATGAACTTGAGTGGCTTGGGCACGGATGTCATGGACGTCGTCGATGCGCGGATCAGTGTGCGCATGGTGGCAACTGACGGGCCGTAGAGGGAGGCATCCGGCTCCTGCGAACATCCAAGTCTAAATCGAGGACACTTACGCTGAGTCGCTGGACGAGCATGTTCAGATCTTCTTCAAGCTTCTTGTCTTCCTCGGTCTGAAAAGAATAGTAGGGTGGGCGAATGACTATGAGAATGCGGCTCTTGCTAGAAACGTTCAGGATTCCAATGACAGTGGACTAGAGCCGAAACGTTTCTTAGCCTACAGGCTTTGGAAGCTGGTGACTACAAATGATATTCGCAGCCGCCGGCTATACAGTACACGTCCATACGGAGTTCAGTGAAATTTTTTTCGGAAAACCACACTCATTTGTTGTTAACTAGAGCACTGTGTGGCATGAGAAGCTTCCATTTATATTTTCTGAGAAACATGACATCGGGTGTGTCAAAACGTTGTTTTGTCCGAGATATATACGCATATTCGGAGTCTCCATAGCCATTTTCTACTCATAAAACAATAGGTGTACAATTCCTGTTTTGGATATATCATTAACTACGAGTCAAATTAGATCAAACACATACCATTTCTTCTTTCTTCGGCTCATCTTTCGCATTCTTCTGTTTTTTCGGAGTAACCTTCTCCTCTTTTGGTTTTTCCGCAGTCTCGGCAACCATCTGAAGAGAAGTATTAGCAGTCAATGCTCATGCAAAAGAAAAGAAGAGTAATTACGTGAAACAACATTGCAAAAACGCAAATTTTCTATTTCAGCAAATTTGTAATTATGGTGTACGCGGTGCATTAGTAAAAGTCGGATGGTGCGTCAGCTTGTCTTGATTCAGGATTTCAAATAATTGTCCTATGGCGACCGTTTATTTATGTATTTAGAACCCTCTGGCTACTGTACCAACGTGGCATTTTGCCAAGAGCACACTTGTAACGGCGAGTACAACTTGTTGTTATGTTCCACGTGACTTTGTGCTTCATTGGTTTGTTATCAATGTTCGATTTCAGAATGAGGCTCTTCCTCGTTCTCGGCTTGCTCGTCACTGCCTGTGTAGCCGATATCAAGATCACAGACTCTGACAGGACAGTGGACATCTCAACACAAGTAATTAACTATTTACAAACTGGTAATAACACGTATGTTTAGGTGGTGAAAGTGAGCTACTCGCTGACAGTGCAGAACACTGGAAACGGAGCGGAGAATGCAGTGACCATCCTGCTCTCCGATGATGAACAACAACATCTCTCGCATATCTCGGCCACTTCGGAGAAGAAGAATCTGGGTGTGAAGAAGGAGGCCAAGTCGCCCTTGGGGTACACGGCATACGCTGTCGCCGTCAAGATTGCCGGAGGCGCCACCCAGACCATCAATATCGAGTACTACCTCACTCAACTTCTTACTCCATTCCCTACCAAGATCACCCAGGAAGACACACAGTCAGTTATCTTTTCATGCTTTCTCTTGCGTTATACTTTTTTGTAGCGGTGTTATAGCAACGTATTCGGGTTGAATACGTTGCTATAACACGTCGACTATGTACATAGTGTTTTTTTACGAAGCTTACATCCTACAGCGTCCGTCCCCAGTCCAGTGTTTGTAAACTTAACTAGCATTACCCTAGCTGTACCTTATTTTCTGTTTTTCAGATTAGTTGTTTACAATGGCAATGCATACGTGTCATCGCCATACCCGATAGCCAACCAGAAGACAACAGTTGTATTCGGAACGGGCAAGATGCAGTCGTTCACTGCAGTTTCCCCTAGCAAACAAATTGCAGAGAAGGTCGTCTATGGCACATACACCGAACAACCTGCTCTTGCTAAGGTTCGTCTGTGGTGATTAAACTCCCCCTCCCGCTGTTTAAATGAGTGTTTTCTAATATGAAATTCTAACTTTGTTACCGACGGCTAATTTTTGCCACCTTACGATTCGCGGAGAGCTTTGATATCATTATGTCGTGCTGATATTGCCCGTACACCTATTGCAAATATTTTATTATATTATAGTCTGAATGAAACATTAAGCGAGCAATACAGCAGTTATTTACGGTCTTTTTTAAAATACATTTTGCATTTATATTTTGTTCATGTTCAGAGCTGCTTCCGTAGGACGTGACAATTACAGAGGAGGTGCAAAGATATTTGTATTTGTGAAGGTTTTGTAAAAGTACGTAAAATGTAAAAAAAATTCCAACATGTGGGGTAAAATATCCTTTTTGGTGCTCAAAATGAGGAGCCGGCTTCGTTGAAGCGGTGGTATTATGGACTTGTTTCAGAAGGACATTCGCCTGCACTACGAGAACGTCGCTCCGTTCCTGGTTGCTACTCGGGTGGAACGTGCTATCGAGATCTCCCACTGGGGAGGAAACATTGCTGTCGAAGAGTTCATCGAAATCGTACATAAAGGAGCAAACCTTACGGTGAGTCTTTCAACGGTACTTCTGCTTGCTTCTTGTTGGGCGCCGCTTCTAGTGTAGTATGGAAAGTTGTTCAAACACGTAGGTTGGTGTTTATTCGCTTAACAAAACATTGTGTTGTGAATTGTAAACTTTAGAAACATCACGCTTTTATGTATTGGTGTCCCTTCGATAAAGAGGAACCCAGAATTGAAAAGGAGTTGTGAGTGGGCATTTTTTGCATTTTCGAAAGGACACTGGCGTCCCTGTGGTGCAAGCGGTGTTATACATTTGGGTGGATTTTGTCGCATAACGGTTTTTCCACCAACTGACGAGATATTCAATGAGGTTCTCCTCTAATACCGTACTTGTGCAATGTGAATACAATTACTTTCAGGGCCCATTCTCTCGCCTCGACTTCCAAATGGATCGACGACAGAACAAGCAACCATGTGTCAAGCAGTACAAGGTACACGTTTGTTGCCAGATAAACAGCACATCATGCTAAGATCACTTTTCATATCATTAGTGTAGCACAAGTTATACGATTATAGAGCCACAATTGAGGGTGTGCTAAAAAAAAGAATGCCTCGGTCCCGGTGCAGTTTCTGAAGTCTTATTTTTTTCAAACCATCAACGAGCGCTTTGAAATATAAAATAACAATGTTATTTTTGACTTCTTCAAAACATTCTGAAAGTTGTATCAGCATTTCTGAGTATGTTAAAGCGTTAGTGATAGTTATATTAAAGCAAGCGTAAGTTGCTGGCTCGTGTTCCCGTGTTGTACTTTATCTATGATGAATGGAATTTCTATGATGCGTTTTTTTGGAAATGTTTTAATGTAATTATTTAAAAATATGCGTGTTGTTACAGACGGTTCTACCGGCTGCGGCCCGTGATATCTACTACCGAGACGAGATCGGCAACATCTCCACGTCCACAGTGAAAATTCGCTCGGATTCCGTCGAGGTAGAGATCCGACCGAGGTTTGTTCACCACTTTCATACCTCATCACACATTTGTTAAAGTAAACTTCATTTCGTTTCCAACACAACACACGACTGTTTGCATGAAAACTTTCTACTTTTAATACTGCAGAGTCCCGGATGTGTAATCGGGTTGACTATTTCAGAAAATATTAAATGCTGAGTGAAACACGAATGTTGCAGGTATCCGTTGTTCGGAGGATGGAAGACGTCGTATGTGATTGGATACAATGTTCCGTCATACGAGTATCTCTATGTGAAGGACACTCACTTCGTGCTCAAGATGAGGCTGTTCGATCACATCTACGACAATGCCGTCGTGGAGAAGCTGACCACCAAGATCATCCTTCCCGAGAGCTCTTCGTAAGTATGCACATATCAGACACTGAGAGACTCGTAAGATGATATAGTTCCAACATATTGAGTAACTCGCAAACCTGTAAATGGAACGTTTTCACCAAATGGAATAGGCATAACCCTGATCTTGGTTGTTTTTTTGAAAGGATTCTTTATTAAATGTACCACAGGAACATTTGCATTCACTTACATATTATAGTCCCTTTTTACAGGAACATCCAGTTGAAAGCCCCTTACGAGGTTACCCGTCGCCCCAATGAGGTTAGTTTGCTTATGAATGGCGGTGATTCTGTGTGAATCCCTCTTTTCTTTGTCATCCGAACCGCGCTCGCATAATTTCCTTCGTTCTGCAATTTGTTGTTGTTTCCATTTACAAATTGGCTGAAACACAATAAATGCGGCTCTTTGCGCAATGAGTTTTGAACAACAGATTTTTTGCTGCTTTTTGGTCATTTAGGGTAAATGTCTGTTTCGTACATAAAACATGTTCACATTATACTCCTGTTTAGTTAATTTATGTTACGTTAATTTACTTGTTTTTATACGTCTGACTTTTAGACGTTTTAAAGCACTAAAGAAGATATATGGATCATATTTTATTTTTTGGTAAACATACCTAGCGATGTGTGGGGAAAAACTTACGAAGGAATACTATGGCTACTAATGAAGTGGGGATTATTTTAGGTGTAGAATTCAAATCTCATTTCACTTTGCTCCTTTTTTTCAGAGGGCAGTCAGGTCCCTGGCTGCCCACTATTTGTAAGATCAACTGCTTTTTGATGTCAAAGTAAGCGAAGGGTTGTCCGATGTTTGTTGATGTGCATGTGCTTGCAGGTGCACGCGACGTATCTGGACACGTCGGGTCGTCCGGTTGTTGTGGTGGAGAAGGAGTCCCTCGTGGACGCGCATATCAAGGAGTTCTCGCTGTCCTATGATTGGTCCTCTCCTCTCCTCCCTCCCATCCTCCACGAACCTCTCCTCGCTTCTCTCTTCTATTTCGTCCTCTTCTCCATCGTCATCATTTATGTTCGATTCGATTTCTCCATTACCAAGGTTCGTTTCTTCAATGGTCTGTTCAGCAGTCGTTTTTGCACTTGTGTTTGTGTTAATCAACTGTCTGAACTTTAGGTCTTATCAGATAAGCATGACCCTGCCTTTCTATTCCGGACACAATAAATAATAATAAACAGACATGTGAGAGTATCGTAGGTATAAACAAAACCACGTGTTCAGTACATCCTATGACCAGGGCTCCTTCTCACAAAGACTGTAATCTGAGTTTTATCTCTAGCCTACAGTGTTGGGTTATATATTGTCCTCGATCGATTTATGTATCTGTTCGAGCTGCTGACTACGTTTGCCATATGTTTTGCATGTTTATGCTCCTGATATGTTATTGTTTAGGATGTGAACAGCGAGTTGATGGGTCGTCTGTTCCCTCGCGTCGATGCCCTCCGGGCAGTGGTGGGCGAGCGGCAGAAGATGTACGATCTCCTCTCCGACGCCGTCACTAAACTCAAGGAGACACGCAACCAGGACGCTGTCAACACTGCCCGGTATGTGACATTAAACCGGTGCAAACAGCAATTCGCTGGGTATTGCAAAATATAATATAAGCCTCTCAATTATACTTCTGACAGCTAAAAATTGTCTAGATCGTTTACAACGCATACGCCGAATTGCACACGATCTCATGTGTACTCACTTTAGTGATCAATTCTTAGCACCATAAGTCATGCTGACACCATTATATCAAAATTGAAGAGTACAGATATAGCAGAATCTTCATATCTATGTGATGTGCCGATAGTCTGCTTATCTGCACTCTCTCGTCGATAGTGTTCCTCTCGCCGCTCTCTCTTCTTCAAAAAGTTGTCCTCTGAGCTGCGCACTTTTAAATCAAAATGAGCAGAGTTTTTGAATAAAACAAAAAAAATTATATGACATTGTCTCAATTACCACGATATTTACGTTTTGACATGGCATATATGGTTCTCTTTAAGACGACAAATCGGAAAATACCTTAGTGCCTCTGTGTATGGCAAGCATTCCTTTGTATTGGGAACTTTTGTTTTCTACTGGTGACGGCTATCGTTGTAACAGATCGAAGATTTCGAATGAGAGATCGGAGCTGAGTAAGAGGGCTGCGGCCATCTTGGAAGAGGTGAAGGCCATTTCTACCTCCGCCTTCGACAAGGCACAGGAACTGGAGAAGGTATGTCCTATGACCCACAGATAACAAGACATTCCAACCACACACTGTTGTCTCCTTGACAGATGAGATGTTACCAGTATTCATAGAATTGTGTTATTTCTAATGATACATGGAATGATAATTGAATAATCATTCGATGGCAGATCGATAAGTGGGTGTCGGATGGCGAGAAGGCGTACGTGGACGCGGCAGCCAAGAGCTCGTCGAAGAACTCGGTTGAGGACCGACAGTGGGTGACGAGGGTGAGCGAGGCGAAGACCAAGGCAGACAAGGTCCTCAGCTCTCTCTATGAATGATTCCTCCAGAAGTGATCACCTTCTTATATCACACCCAGGTACTTATCTGCCCATGTCCTGTTCCTCTCTTTCTCCCCTTCCTTTACCATTCATGTTTTCTTTATCCTTCTTTGTTTTGTCTTGTGATTTGCAATCCGTTATAAATGCATAGGAATAATAATTGTTACTGTATTAGCTGTTTGATAATATAATAATTTATTGTTTGCTGTATGGGTACATCGAACTGTGTTGTTTTGTTTGAATAAATGGCTTGCGAGGGATGTCTTGTATTGCTGTTGGAAGAACTGTTCTATGCCTGTCAGGCCGTACGCTATTTGTTCTCGATGGAAAGCCGAAGTGGGCGTGGCTTGTGCCCGTCCTATCTCTCGCCATATTTCATATTCTGCACCTAGCAACCTATCCTCTCTAGTTATTGGCCCACTAATATCATGGCCGAAGTGGACCTCGTTGACGGAGAATCGGTGCACGAACTGTTCGCCAACAAGAATGGACTGACGTACAAGTGGGTGGTTGAGGGATGGCGTGCATGGTGGTGATCCTTGTTCAGTGACTTCAATATCCTGCCGGGTTATATCGACTTCTCGGTTCACGACGTATGTCTGGAGACGAAGTTGACGCGGAATATCACGCTGAAGGCGCCGTTGGTGTCCTCTCCGATGGACACAGTCACAGAGGCAGACATGGCCATCGCAATGGCGGTAGGCTGAGGAGTCCTTGGGAATGTCCGAGACATGAGTCTATGTGGTGCCAGACACAGAGATGAACAGTGGGACCTAACACGCTTCTTATCGGAAAGAACAATCTTGTGCACTACAATAGAGAGATGAGTATCCTGGGCTTTGAATGTGTTTTACCATTCACCATTTGCCATTTCAGCTGCATGGAGGAATCGGTATCATCCACGCGAACTTCCCCTCCATCCAGGATCAAGCTGCCGAAGTGCTGAAAGTGAAGGTGGGACAAATTGAGTGTTCTCTGATCTCCCCTTAGAGATACAAGCAGGGCTTCATCATGAACCCGCAGTGCATTCGCCCCGATGCGACGGTCGCCGACCTCATGGCCATCAAGGCGAAACTCGGATTCACAGGAACTCCCGTCACTGAGAATGGAAAGAAGGGATCGAAACTACTCGGTATGGGAGAGAACATAAGCAACTGAACACTGCTTGCGAATTCTGTTTGATTGTGGCAAACATTGTTAGAGCGAAGCAGAAACAGTTGTGCAATTACGTTTCTAACAATAAGTCGTTGATAACTGTACGCATTGACAGTTTTGATGTTGACATGTGGCAGGTCTGGTGACCTCTCGCGACGTCGACTTCATTCCGAGTTCCCGATGGCCTGAGGTGAAGATCTCTGAGGTGATGGTTCCGCGTGAGAAACTGATCACCGGAGACGAAGCATTCACCCTCAAACACGCATACGGAATCCTCGAACACGAGAAGAAGGGGAAGTGTCCCATTGTGAACAAGAACGACGAACTTGTCGCACTCATCGCACGCACTGATATCAAGAAGGTACACCATTATTCCTCTCTTACAATTAAAACATTGTATTATGGAAAAGATACTGGGTTGTATAATGGCACTGGAACTGTATTGTATGTGCATACTAGGCAATATGCTGAATAGTAGCGAGAAGCGCCTCGAGCAAATTAATCGGCTTGTCTTGCGGACGCTCATAACGATCATTTCTCCATCTTACATTCCTGTTGAAGCATTTGGCCGTGATGGCATTCTGATAGTGCTTCTTCCTACTGGTCTCCCCTTATCTCTACTTCCTCATCTCTTCGCAACAGAGAACAACGCAACCGAACTGACTCTATGAACGTATTGATCTATGGTCGTCTAAACAATGAACTGTGAATGTTATTGTTGAACGGTTTAATGGAAGTGTGGGTGTTCATCCTCTTTGTGTACTAATTGCGTGGTGATCTGCTCGTGGGGAGCAACAGGCGAAGGTTCATTCACAGTCGCGACTCCTCCATTGGTAAATGCCAGTCATATCAGTGAGTGTAGCATGGCCAAACGGGGAATGGATAGTGTTTTGGCAACATTTGACTACGTTTATTGGAGACTAGTGGGTACCTAGTGATCCCATATATTTACCTAGTGATCCCTTATATTTTCTGAGAATTAGTGAATGCTAATTCTCTGATAACAATCGAGCTGACCCGAGCTCCTTCATGAGCAAATTATTGCCAGCGACAATAATGAGCCTTGGGTGCCTAGTGGGGCTCGGATTACTTAACGTGGTCAACACTGGACTTATTACCCATCTGTTTCCATAGCAAAAGCGCTGTTAGGCCGAACGAGGGTCTGACTGAAATGATAACCTGATCACTTTTTTTATCAACATAATCTTTTAGAGTCCTTATAATTAGTGTTAGTTTATTAGTCGGAATACTTATCTGCTTTCTTCCCACTACATGCGCGTGTTCCGTTTTATACCTTGTCGGTATGTGAATTACGCATTGCTGTGCTATGCGAGGTGTGAACAACTGAATGAACTTGTTCTTGAGGCGCGGGAGTTCCCGTATTCGTCGTACGACGACCAGGGACAACTGCGGGTGGGCGCCGCCATCTCGACGCGAGAAACCGCGAAGGAGGCCATCGCCCTCCTCTGCGAAGCCGGCGTCGACGTCATCGTCATTGTACGTTCCTTCTCTTTTCTTGTGCACATAATAATTACTTCTTGAATTAATTCAGAGATTGTAAAGTAATATATTACATATTTCATGTTAGAAACCCATTTTCACTATTATATTTGGCAGGACTATGAAAGACATAATATAACAATGTCCAGGATTCCTCGAATGGATCGTCCAAGTATCAAGTTGAGCTGTTACAATGGATCAAGAAGAATTATCCGTCCAGACCGGACGTCATTGCGGGAAATGGTTCGTCTTCTTGCTTATTCTTGTTAACCTTTTTGTTTGTGTTTCATTCACCCGTTTTTTCTTCACATATTGACCTGGAATGTGATGCATGATGTCTATGGAAGGATTGCAAATATCGCGAAAGCGAGACAAATGTTTTCCCGCAATTTGTGGCTAATACCGGCAACTTGTGCATGTTCCTGAGTCGAGAGAATACCGATTGATCCTATGGTGGACGCTTCAAACGGGAGTTGTGATTGGTCGTTGTGGATACGGTAGCCGTGGATGGGATGTGGATACGGTAGCCGGAATGGTTGCATTCAGTTGTCACGAAACGACAGGCGAAGCTGTTAATTGACAGTGGATGCGATGCTCTCCGAATAGGAATGGGAAGTGGTTCGATCTGCATCACACAGGATGTTATGGCCGTCGGACGGGCACAGGTACTGTAACACCCATCTGTAGCATGCACATACTACCGTAACCCTCAAAACACTACATATAACGTTTCCTAACGGAAGAACCCTTTTTTATTGAAATGGATCTCTTTTTGCATGGAAACGGTTGTGTTAGCATCGTTGATGCGAATAGGGAGTACGGTAATGACTTGCAGGGAACAGCGGTGTACGCGGTTTCGCGTTATGCGGCGTCAAGGAACATTCCCACTGTCGCCGATGGAGGAATTCGGTTTGTATAATTAAGGATTTATTATGCTGAATAATAAGTCTTTGCAGATTTTGAATGTCTACATTTTGTTTCTTTTGCACATTAGTGGAAATCTGTGTCAACCATAGTATCGTGACAATAATCTGCTTTTCTAATGGTATGCCCCTTGAAAGCATAAGGCACACATGTTGAGTTTTCTCAAACAGTACTTTTACGAAACACGTTGTTATAGGGACGTTGGATATATCACGAAGGCGTTGTCTTTGGGTGCAAACACTGTGATGATGGGAGGACTACTGGCTGGCACCAATGAGGTACCGTCCATCAGATGCTTCTCAGCCCTATTTTCTTTGCCAGTTATACTGTATGTCATTGTTCCTAGTTATAATGTGTAGTATAAGATGTATGTCGTATGAACAAGAACAACATACAATGTTTGTGTTTGCAGGCGCCAGGAGAGTATTTCTGGGGTGCGAACGGCGTTCGTCTGAAGAAGTATCGTGGAATGGGATCCCTCGATGCGATGGAGGCACACGCCGGGTCGCAGGACCGATACTTCACTGCGTATGTTGTCCAATCGGATGAGTGTCTGATTTTGAGTGTTTTGAACACTTATATACTTCGTGGGAAACGTTGTAAGCGGAAGCTGAAGGGTGAATCTTTCCGTGCGGAAGAGACAAAGCTAACAGCTATCAAATACCAAAAATGGGCGAAACACTCGTTCAAAATTTGATGCTTTCGAGCTGAGTTTTTCTAACTATCTTTTGATTTTTCATTGATTTCAAAGTTAAATGAGTACCCTTGATGGTCAGGCGGTTTCTTCCCTGTTCTCTACTTGGAAGGTTTACTCCAGGCGCAGCCATCTTCACCGTGTTTCGAATAACTATTTGTAATCTTAGTAGCTCACCTCTAGAATCTCAGATGACGTCGCTGACAGTGATTGCAGTAATAAGTTCACCAAGCAGTCAAAGCCGCATTTTAGGCATTTTGGCACTTGTCCATTGCTTCGTTTCGTTTACATAACGGCCTAATTATGACGTTAAAGAAGGAGAAAAGGCACTTTGTTCTGGTCTCATGAAGTCTTCACTGGTCTGAAACACGATAAACGAGACCGGTCATGTGTTTTTTGTATAAGTACCGTATTTTGACCCTTCCCAATCATAATTCACATCATTGAAGAAGCCACAGGAAAGTCACCGACTTCTGGTAGAAGATAACGGAAATCAGTTATCAAAAAGCGCCTGTATTCCTTCTTTATACAAAATGCCCGGCCGCCAAAGCCCATAAAAAAGTTGTCTTTCTTTTTGTTGATCTCGTGGTCACCAACCTCTTCTCAGATTCTGAAGTATGCCTGATAATGAGACATATGAATGGTTATTCGATAAACGCGGTGAATTTGGCCCCACTGGCGCTCACTTCAAGCCTTCCAAGTACACCGTAGATGGTTTCTGTAACATGACTGTAAGCAAAAACTGATTAGTACTTGTGGAACGTCCAAATACTTCGTAGAGGGGAAAGGTACTTATTGTTAGGAAACTACTGCTTGATGATGGCTGTGGACATGAATACATAAAGACACGCTTACAAGGCATCGTCCAGCACATATCCAACGTCTAATGTTTTTGATTCCATTCCCGATACCCACCTTCCCTGTACTGTATGTTTCTACGATTCTTCTAGATATATTATCTGCATATACTCGTTTTTGCTTATGAATATTTTGCAGCGAAGGCGAGCAAGTGAAGGTTGCCCAAGGCGTCTCGGCGACGATGCTCGACCGTGGATCCGTGCACAAATTCGTGCCATATCTGGTCCGCGGCATCCAACACGGGCTGCAGGATATCGGAGTGCGCAGCGTGCGCGATCTGCACGAGAAAGTCGCGCACGGTGAAGTGCGATTCGAACGAAGAACGTCGAATGCGCAGTTGGAGGGAGGCGTCCACTCACTGCACTCGTACGTTTTGCAAGACTAGGCCGTATTCTATTAACAAGTTGTTGTTCAACTAACAAATGACTGTTCTGTCGGATCTTTTATGCACTTTTTGTGCAAGGAATGAGTTGGCTGACCGGTGTCTTGCCAGTGGATGTCCCCGTGACAATCTGCCACTCGCGTTCCTTCGAATATCCAATTTGTGTGTTGACGGACGGGACTGACATCGTCCGTGTCATGGTCGAGCTCCCGTTCCTATTACTACTTCTCTTATCTTCTTTTCTTTCTAGAGTATTTTTTATATAAAATATTTGCAGAAACCCTTGCGAAAATGTGCAAGGACAATGGTAGTAGAGTGTGGATTAGAGCTATGATACGTTCTTTCTAAGGAACATGTTTCTACGTTGGGACCTCTCTATACCGTACCATACAGGGTGTCGTCCCATATCCCGCTTGCCCCCTTCGTCCCTCCCTCCTCCACAATACAGTTGGTCCTCCTTATTGTCATTCTCCTCCTTCTTTCCTTTCTCTACTTCTTTTCCCTCTCCTTGATTTCCATCCACCCTCATTCACTTCTGCCTGTGTGTCGGCACCCTCCACATTTCACACACTCTTTTGCTTCACAGGTCACCGACTTTAAGTGACTGCAGTGGTTCAGGTACGACAAGCGTCTCTACTGAGTGGTATTGCCCTTCGGCTCTCCATTGGGGCGTCAAGCTCCGCCCCTTTTCTCTTCGACGAGACAGCCGTCTGTCCCATATCATTCTGCGTGTCCTGGTCACTTTGTTATTCAACTGTTGAAAATGTTTTGATAAAGTAGTATTTATTGTTGTTTAGAAGTAGATATTATGTTATTAAGTATGCGCAGAGGGAGCTGCTCCCTGTTGTTCTGTTTCTTTTCTCTTCCTGGCTTCTCCCCTTGACAGCCTCTGTTCACTCACTTCACACTGACCAGTCTCTGGCTATCTATTGATTGTTGATTTAAGGTTGATATGGATAAATGAGAAATGGCTAATTCAACGGAATTTGAAGGTCAGAACTGCAGTTGGATTCCAGATACCCGCAATAGGCAGGTGAGGAATACTACCCAGATCATCCACTCATCCGTATGCTTGTTTTGACGTCAAAAGCGGTCTGTCCATCTGTCGTGATTGAGTGAGAAGCTCGTGAGCATCCCGTAAGGGGCTCATTAGAGATCCCCCTGGGCTTCCCAAAAAGGACTTGCTAATTCCACCCAAGGAGGGTGCTTTGCAGGGAAGGGTTTCTTGCTTGGAAGGGTGGAGGATGTTAACAGGTGATGGGTCTCGTAAAAGAGTGCTGGCTACTCATTGCCTCGTTAAAGTGTAATACTGTTGCTGTCAAATTGCTCGAATAAGCCGTATACTATACTACAGAAGGCTGAAGTGCTTCTTTATATAATTTTGGACTAATAAGAGTGTTAGAGATAGGGTTCCAGCGCACGTTAAATACGTATAGGATATTTTGTGAGTGCATGTTGTTAGCACGTAGTTTCTCATGTTCGACGATCTTGTGCTATGTAGTTATTTCGGATGTTCTTTCGTCGTTTCATAATGTTCTTTTCCCTTGGAATGTCGATTCCGATGGAATTTCTTCACGAAACATGCACGGTGCGTGTCCACCTGATGCCATTTCTGAATGAGAGTCAGCCACGCACATTCTCCCCCCCCCTCCCCCCTCCCCCTCCTCATCTTTCATATCCTCTTTCATTCATTCATTTTCCTATCTTAAAATCCCATCGCACCCTATTTCATCTGTCTTTTAGTCGCCTGTTCTATTATCTTTCATGCGATGCATCTTTTCCTATTCAATCTTTCGCAGGTCTTTCCAATATCTCCTTAATTCGTATTATTCGTTCGTATATATTCCCCGATTCCTTGTCCCTATTCAGCTTGTTGCCATACCTTCCATCTTCCCGTTACATATGTCGTGTGGATGCCCTCACCCTCCATTCATTGGTTATAGACTTATTCGACGTCGCATATATTTCCTCTCTCCTCCCTCCTCCCCTCTTTTCACCCCAACTGTCCCTCTTCCCTCCCTTCTTCCTCTCTTCTCCCTCCTCCCTTTTGTCTTCACCCTCCCCTCCCTCTTCCCTTTCCCTCTTCACCCCACCCTCCCTCTTCTTCCTCACCTTCTTCTGTTTTCCTCCCTTCCCACTCCATAACGAGCAGTTCTTTGTATTCAATTGATGGCTATCAATTGGTAGTTGATTAGAAGAAGGATTCCACCGGCCAGAGAATCACAACTGCGGGGAAGACGACTCGTAATTGAGAACTGTTTGAATGATAAGTATGGCTGAGTATCATGATTGATGGCCATCCGGTGGTAGTCGGTTGATCTCCTCTTCCCCGGTGTTCGCCCCACGTACGTTCGCATTTCTGCTTCGAACATACGCTTTCATGCAAATAATAATGGAAACGCTTTTGTGGGGGGAGTGGAGTTGTTTGTGAGGAGGAAAAGGAACAGAAAGAGGAAGGAAAAGAACAAAAGAAACGATATAAGGAACAGGACATCATTAACACAACAACACCTGAACACCGCAAACCATTTCCACTGGTTAAGCCACAGTCTAATATAATGGTTAGAATATATAGGTCATACAGTTCATTTGAAGCTTGGGCTGAAATATTGTGCGCCATTAAAGATGAGTCAGGGCACAGCTGTGATGAATATGATCACTTGCTGTCACCTGTCTTCGGATGAATGAAGCCACCCTCTAGGACCACCCTATGGGGTCACCCTGCGGGATCACACTCTACATCACCCCCAGGGTTAATTACCGTATCGGAAACCTAAAACGGGGTCAGGTGCCAAAGAAGGAAGCATAACTCACCTAATTGTAAGATTATCCTAACAATAAGGTTTTTCTGGGATCACAATGTTAGCCTGCTTCTCAGTAGAGGAAATTGCTTTCAGAATGCGATGTACTTTGATGATATGCACGGGTTGATGGTCCTGTATGGAATTGTGTGTACATTCGGTGCCATTGCGAATCTCGTCGTCCTCGCTGCTTTCTGCAAATCGGCGAGTCTACGCAACATACGAAACAGGTCAGTGTTGGAATTACTCCTTGATCTCATGGTTCGCTACGTTTCTTGATTACAATATCTAACATTGAAATCAGTATTCATTAAGATGGCAATGATAATAATTCTCGGTCCTGTTTTCTGTCAAAAGGAATCACAGCAAAACCTACGGAGTTCAACGAGCATTTTTATCGTATAATTGGATAAAAGTGTATGAATGATGACGAGATTTTCGCCATTTTCAATGAGTGTCGAATGATTTCGTTCATTTCCTGTATGATGTACACGAATGTTTTTCCCATTAGTGTTCAAATTCTTTAGGGTCAAGCCATTCGTTTCCTTGACAAATTTTATTTGACTCCAAAAACGATATTACAAACGTTGTATTATTTGATTTAGTTGCCGAAAAATAATCTTAAAGGGAAAATGGGCTTTTTATAAAGTAAGCTTAGAAAATCGAGCTTTTTCACGAATTGTACATGCAATAGTATCGTCTTATGTTTATTTTATGTAAATCGCTTACTCTTTTTAAAGTAGTTCTGCCCCAGAGGGATTTCTTGACGGCTGCGTTCAAACTTATTGTTAGGGTGTTAGTGTAGCAGGCTTTCGTGTTACATAATGAACTTGGAAAAGTACATATGATTACAGAAAAAAAGAGCATATTGTTAGTTATTTACAGAATTGTTTGACCAGACATCCTTTTGCTTGGAAGAAAGACGATCTTATTGTTAGGAAACAACCGTTGCATGATATACATTAGCACAATGTATGCCTTCGAATGGCATACATATAGTTGGCTTACGAATTTCTTACCGTTACAATGGCAAGGAATCGATTTCTTTAGCAAAAAACGCAAGCTCTATGAAACATAGAATAATACTTTTTTTCCGAAAAAATGCGACATTGGGAGCTTAAGCATTCCCCTAGTCTCATTGTCATCCTAGCTTTATATTCTCAACATGATACGTATATGGGCAAGATCCCTTATTATGTATTTGAGCATATAATGTTATTTATTTTGTAATGCGCAAGCTTCTTTAACTTTTCGGGCGAGGCTGTCATAGCTTCTCAAAAATGCATGAGTTGGAGAGCTGTTTTGATTTCGTTTTCACTTGGATCATTACATATTACCTTATACTAAATGCTAAACTCGAACGCTTCTTCTGATTCAATTGGAGGACGACCCAGTCAATGGTTTGTTTCAGTTTCATCGTGAACTTGGCATTCTCTGACCTCTTGTTGTGTTTCTTCACTGGTCCGTTCACAATCTACCTCAGCGTGAATCTCTATTGGCCATTCGGGAACATTTCGTGCAAGACCGTCAGTTTTTTCTCTCTCACAAGAATTCATTTTGTGTTTACACTCAGTCCTTTTTTTGTTTTCTCTTTTATATAATACATTTCTTTCAGACAGCAGCCCTCCAGGGCCTGAATACATTTGTGTCGTCTCTCACACTCGCCCTGATCGCACTCGACAGAGTTCTGCTGACGACTTCGCCGCTCAAATGGTTCGTGTTCCATGTGCTGGCAACTCAGATTTGGCCATTCTCGTTGCCAGTTCGTATTCTCTATTCATATTTGTATTGTATTATAGGAGGATGGCATCGACAGCTCCTCTTCTGTGTTACATCTCGGTGTGGGTGGTCTCCTTACTGCTTACTCTTCCCTATGTCTTGATCATTTCTGCTGGTGAAGTGAAGTCATTCGACCCGTGGGATCGCATGCACATCAAGGCTGTGGTAAGTCAGGACAGTCGAGAAGGATCCGAGACTTATTGTTAGAGATTAGGAAAAGAGGAAAGAGGACTTAAACAGGGGAGAAAGAGGGAAAGGGGAAAGTATAAAAAGGAGAAGAAGGGAAGGCATTCGGGCGGAATGCAACGAACACCATGCAATGGAAGGCATGGCGGGAAGTGGAAGAACCTGGTCGGCACTATCGAGTTGAGGGAATTGGACGAGGATCGAGGAGAGGGGAATGAGGGATTGAGGTGAGGAGAATGAGGGATCGAGGTGAGGGGAATGGGGAGGGGGTCGAGATGAGGGAACTGGAGGAGGGATCAAGTTGAAGGGAATGGGGGATCGAGTTGAGGGGGATATTACGGGGGCGGAAGGATATACGCATGCTCACTTTGCCCTGTTGTTATAATAGCACGTTCAGCAAGGAAACTATGCAACGATTGAAAGTATGCGCATACTTGGGGATAGGATTGGGAACAAAGATGGGAGAGTACGGGTTGATGGACGAGAGGGTGACTGATGTAGAACCCATCCCAAAATCGAGAAAAGCCACAGAAACGTTCATTCGGAGCACATGATTCTGTTGCCCATAATATACACTAAATGTGGCGTCGCTAAGGCATTCATACATTATTAACACGTAACACACTATTCGAATACCTAACTCCATCGAAGGGGGTGGGCGGGTCCTGATGCGCCAGAAAGACTAAGAAATTGATGGCCCGGGTGGATTCCACCCGAATCAGTCTTCTACTACAGTGAGCAGTAAATGAGTGACCACGAGTGTAATGGAGATGGCACATGTGGGAGTGGTGATAATGGCGCATATGGGACAACGTGGTGGGAACCAAGTCGTGAGACATCGCACGCAGTTCTCCCACAGTAACATCTTGCAGAGGGCTTATGTTTCTGCAAGGGGTGGCTAGAAATTTTAGTCTGTTGCGAAAAAATACCTAATTCTTTTCTGATAGTATTATATTTTGTAGAATAAGGGAAGTTTATTTTAACACATGTTCCAATAGGAAACCCTCATAAATGTGGAACGAACAAATTCTGTTAAACAAAAAATGGCAATGACAATGTGAAATATTGAAGATGTAATATTCAGCTGGATCGGTGCAACGAAACATTTCCGAGGATTTGTCACGAGAACCACACAATGTGGGATCAGGCACCGGTCAGCAGACTACAGTACACCATCGCTGTCCTCGCCATACAGTATCTCCTCCCTCTTTTCGCGCTGGGATTCGCGTACACACAAATTGGACACACAATCCGGAAGAGGGGAAAGTATTCCACGACCGTCGATGAGGGACGGAGGCTGAATATGCAGCAGAAGAACAGGTA
>JACMIJ010000127.1:0-30322 GCA_014805365.1 Koerneria luziae | reverse complement strand
CCCCTCTGGTGTCGTCTAGCGGTCGTAGCCCCGCGATCCCCCTCATCCCACTCATCATCGTCGTTGCCGAATAAACCATATACTCACGCGCCCCCGGGTCACACTGTACATTACAACAATTACTAAAGTTCTTTGCCTTAAAAAACTTTAAAGAAAACAACAGTTACAATGAAAAAATCCACATTTGTAAGGGCAAATACCAGGAATTAAATACTCCATGACAATGTAAGTTTGATTTCGAGTACCGATGTAACATGAACACGACATGCTGAGACAGTGCAACGTTTTCTGTCGGTCTCCTATTTGTTATAATCTTTTGCTATAGCGAGTGAGTACACCTTGGTTGGGCAGATGCAATCGCCGATCCCGGGTCTTATGCACGGCGTGTGGCGCTCCATGCCACTACACCATCCTGCCATTTTTGATCATGTGAAGCAACTTATTGTAAAGAAAACCAACATACTGTTCATTTCGTTCCACATGCGTGGTGAATCGTGTTGCAACGGCATGCGGAGGAACGAATCCAACTGCCTGTCGAATGAGATGCAATAATCGCTGCCCGACCACACTTCGCCATGTCGACACCATACGAGGTGATACCGACGGAGGCAGGAACAAAGTGAAGAAGGAGGAGCGATGGAACAGTGTATTGGCACCGTGCCATGGTGCCAGTACTCCTGAAAAGCGGTTGTAATAGAAAAAGTTGTTTGAAATCCACTGTGGAACGGATCCTTACCTCCCCTAATTGTATGCACGAACATGTTCAAATTGCAGTAAAGAACAGTATGTGTTAGGCACAGGATATTGCTTCCGCCGGTCTACAATACCTTTGCATACTGTAACAACGTTTTAGCTTTCTATGAAAAAGAGGAATATGCTAATTTGGAACCGGCAGAAGTTACGTTGTCCCAGCTTGTTGTGCTTTCTGGATATAATACTTACCGGGTGCAACAGTGATTGGAGCATTGATTCGGCTGAAATTCACATTGCCGAATGAATTCACGTGCATTTCCATGTTCATTGCTTGCGGATCGTGCTCCTGAAGGCAGGTTGGTATTGGAGAATAGAACCGAATATAATGTTACACGTTTTTGCAAATGTTTCAAAGTGAACATTGGTAGACAAAGCTATGCCCACGACCGTACTATTGGAATACTTGTTTCTGTCCTCTACTAATATCCAACACGTCACAAAGCAAAGCAAAGCATTACAACTGTAATTGTAAACTCCACATCTAATCGCAGAACCTTCACAAGCTTCCGAAAAGGTATCAAGTTAAAAAAATTGAAGACACTAGAAAATTCGTACAGTGGACTCTAACAATAAGAATCAAATGTGCAGCGACAATTGGATATATGTACAGAATGGAGTCAAGTACAAATTCCAATCGTAATGTTACAAAGTTGATAATGTGTAGTTGATAATGTGCTCACCACGAGACCGTATTGAATCACCGGTGGTTTCTGTGTCTTGCACAGCCGATAGGCGTCATTGGTGAAATGCTGCTGCGATCGCATGTACGACGGCGGAAAACCGTACGGCCACAGATTCCGACGTCCGAAGAACCGCATCGCATTGAACACGTGCAGACTGAATGTCACATTGTTGACAGTGGGTGACCGTTCCACTTCTGTGTATAATGGGCATACAGCAAGGTACATCCGCCGATCTACAGTACCTTATTTGTACACAACAACAAAAGCTTCTCTCACAAGAACAAAAGGATATGGTAGTTTGAAACCAGTGGAAGTAGCAGTCTCTGCGTGGTATGCACTTGTAAATGTATCGCACGGCACACTTCATTCAGAGAATCATGTTGGGTCTCAGCGTGATGTTAAGCACACACATCATGCTAACAATAAGGCAGTGGAACTTCCGCCGGTCTCAAAGAAGACAAGTATTCTGTTTTTGTGAGAGGAATTTTGTAATCACGTGTGATCCTGCAAAATCGTAACCCCCTGTCTAATTGGGAAAGTCAAGAATGCATTTCGGTCATACGAAAAAAGGGATCTCCGTGTCGATCTCAAAGATTGCTCCACATCGATTGTCCACAACCACCCCGAGGCGAACCAGCGGACAATGCGATGCGAAGAAGTCACGTACGCACAAGTTCAGTGAACATTCATCCGGTTCACGAATATGAACAATAAATTGTTCCGATAGCAACAAACAATTTCATGTCTTCGCTTCTCGTGAACAGTTACAGTAGTAAACTAAGAGTATAACAAACATAGTATATTGTAGTAAGCAAATACATAAAGTTTAAAAAAACCTTTTCTTAGATGCGCAAATGAACGTTTACTTATGTACAAACGTTTGCTTATTTTTTCACTTATCGGATAACTTAGTGACCCCATATTTTTTTGTGAGCCCACCTTTCATCGAATGTTCCCGAATCAGGCATTTGATAGCGGATGCCGCTTCGTTCTTGACCGTAGAAGAACTGATCGAGATGCTTTCCTGAAATATACTCGTATTGCAACAGTGATGTTTCTAAAAAAATATTGGCAGAGGTTTCTCGCACAGAACCCTTTTTTCCAAAAGAGCTGGGAAACCGCTATTTTGTTGTGAGAGAAATGTGCTTATAAAGGACCCGTAACATCTGTGAGTGGAAAACTTTGCTAACAATAAGAAGCTGTGTAAGGAAATGGTGATTTGTGCCTCGAAGAGCTCTCACTTTCCGGCCACTCTTATTGTTAGGTAAACATTAATCAACAGTTACTCTTGAAACATATAAATGTCTCAACCGTTAATGTTACTTTCAACTGTTATTGACTGCTACACATACATATTCCTGACTTGTGACTAGAGTACAGGATGTCGAAAATGTTGTACTGGAAACACTCTGTGAGTTCCAACTTTTCATAGAAATATTATATTTCACATTATACAGAAATAACTGTGATTGGTCACAATATGTGCTGCTACAGCAAATGTTCCAGTACAGTTTTACTCGTTTTGACGACTATTTTGACCGTTATTGTTAATAATGGATTCACACGAACCGTACGGAGTATGATCGAGCGACGCTTCGTAGATCCACTCCGCTCCGTGTTTGATCGCGAAGAGGTACGCCAGATTCTTCGTGTAATACGAATCGGTCGCGATAGATGTTGAGAGCGTGAAGTTCGCAGCCATCGCATTGTTGAAAACAATAATGTTGTCCGGATGGAACCGCTTGCGTTGTACACTCTCGCCGAGTACGAGTACCGTCCAGTTCGGGTTATTCGAGGCTAACCTCTAAAATGTGAAAAGAGTATCCTAATTGAACTGTAAATTTGTACAGGCTGCAAGAACAACTCATAATGCGAACAATAAGTAGTGAGCAGCAGCAATGACAAAGCATGTGGATACCCCCCTTGACTACAAAGGTTCCACTCGTCATAGCAAGTAAAGAACAGTTTTTCCAGAACAGGAAGAACAGTTTGTGGGGAGCCCTGAGGGAGCTTTGAGAAATTTGCATATCCTATCATAACAATGAGATGTACACGTTTTAGACCAGCGGAAGCAATTACGCTGTTTCAACATGCTGCGTATGTATGGAATATAGCGAGGTTTGCTTGCACTAACTGTACAGTAATCTGCAAAGCAACGTACAAATCATGTTTGTGATACACAACAATGTTATTGCTAACAATAAGCGATGAGCTGTTGGTGATGATAAGCTTGTTGAAGAAAAGGTTACCATTATCGCTTCTTTCCTCGGCTTTGGTTTATCCTCATACGCAATGATCCACTTGTCGATCTTCTCCGTGATTGGTCGAACCTGGCCGCTATCACTTGGATTACGGTATCGGAGGAACAGTACGACAACGACGAATGCGAAAAATATGCTGAGGCATCGTCGGCGAGAATTCCGGGTTGCTCGAAGGTATGCCGACAGGAGGCCGATCGACGCTTCCTCATGATGAACTTGGTGCACCACCAATCGCATTAGCCAGTGAGAATCTGATCGGCATAATAACATTATCGATTGTGTCTTCAAGAAAGAGTAAACGCTTTTGGTATTATGTAAAAATGATATAATAAAGAAGAAATAGTTAAAGTAAATTAAGTAATTAAACATTACAATAAGGGAGAAAAGTGCTACTTGTTAGTTTAGTGTTGGGACAGATCGGTGTTATTGCTAAGCATAACTAGTCTGACAATGAGACTTCGACAGGTTGCTTACAATTAGTGACGTTTGTAAATATTATACCAAATGGGTGTTTTATGAAACACGAAAAACCGAAGAAAATGAACATACTCGTCAAAGTAACAACACGTCACTCTGCCTTATTTATTCATGTTTCACAGCCAGCATAAGACTAGATAGTAGTCAAAAAGTCAGTGAGCCGTTGATTTGCTCTATGAACCTATGGAAATGTCAACCACACCCAAGGCGAGCTATGGATAACGAGGACATAGTACGTTGAAAAGTAAGTGTACTCCTTCTGTAACAATCATAATTCAATGATTAATTCATCATTGCCGTCACAAAAAAACAACAGTGCTATTGTTAGTTAGCGTGACATACAACAGATGGGTTCAACAGAACAGAGAGAATAATCGGTCTCACAATTATCTTGTTGTTAGTACGCACTACAGAGGAAGAAAACTGCTATGAAGAATAACAATACTACAATGCAATTGTCAATGTCACTGGCAATAAGTTCGATTTCTTGTAGATCATAAGTGCTGTCCAAGTTTTCATCCATTAGACTTACAAGACTCATAATTAAGTAAGTTACAATAAGACACGAAAATGCTCACGATTGAAAAAACGCAACCTGTACTCAAAAAAATACAAGCCTCAAATTATGGGTGTCTTAAACACATTTTAGTGCTTGAATGTTTAGAACACTCATTTTCTCAATAGCATGAGAAAATACGAAGAAAATGAGTGTTTTAAACACTCCAGCACTTTTGAGGCTTATGTTCTCTGAGTAACAGAGCTCACACGCTATGAGCCTGACCTCGACCACAGTGGTTGTGTTGCTTGCAAATCGCTGGATGAACAGGTATTCATTTACGTGCTGGCAGCTTCTTCGTAGCAGGTATTCGATGTTGGCCGCGATGTAGTCGCAATGTTGCGCATACGACAGCGCATCCGGTTCTGCGTTACGCGGAGATGCCGCTGCGCGATTGCGCAAAGTCTCTGGTTTGGTACCGATTATCGGCTCCCGGCTGCTGGCCAAGCCATAAGCAATTCCAAAAAAAAACGCGAATGATTACCATTGGAATACGCTACGTCGTTTACTATTAGCTTACCTGTCTCCGTTCTGTACAAATATCCGACTGTCAATTCATAATGGTATCTTATTGTTAGGTTGCTTTCCAAATACCTATATTTGCCCAAGTATTCAAATTTTTCACAAACATATGTCATTTCAAAAACTTGTGAACCTGTACTGGATTGTGAAAAACTTGAATACGCTCACAAAATTGAATATATAGTGACAGTCGGATATTTGTACAGAACGGAGTCAGATATGCCAATAGTACTGTGATAAACTACAATTATTATGAAATGCTACTTCGTTCAGCCGGTATCAGCCGGTATATCGTCTGCATACGAACACAGTGGAGTGTGAGAACCACACAAAGGAATATGCAAGTCTTATTGTTAGTTCTATGGACAGCAGTAAAACGCAGTTCTGGACAAGTATAATAGACAACTTCGTATCTTATTGTTAGGACCTATCCTATTATATTATAAATATTGTTACCGTACTCAAATTTTCATATTGAGAACTAAAAAAAAAACAGAATACGTTTCCGAATTTAAAGGGGGCCAGAAACCGTGAATCCTCAGAGGCAAAAATCGCCATTTCCTAATATAGTTGCCCCCCTCACAGAAGTTGCGGGTCTCTTATACACGCAATTCTGTTAGCACAAAACAACGGTTTCTGGCCTCCTTTAAAAAATTTAGCGGTAAGCACACATGACGGAGCCGAGTACTACTTCTATTTTTCACCCAGGGACACCGAAGATGATATCCAGAACGAAGTGCAAAGCAATACATTGATAAATACACATCACACAGAGATCACAGAGATATACGGTCACAAATTTCATTGTTCTCGTGAGAGCAATTTTTGTTTTTGTGTACCAATAAGGAACTGTAGACGGAAGCAACATTTTGTGAGAATGCTACATTAAAAAATTATCATATTTCAAGGGGGACGGGAACCTTCTGTTTTCCAAGGAATTTGCATATGTGGATTCTCTGAACACAAAGTGGCGGGTCCATAAAACACTTGTTGTGAACTCATTTCTTTTGCTGAAGAAATGGCGGTTTCCGGCCTCCTTTAAAACAACTGCAGTTCAAGCTAACAAGGAGAACGATCTTCGTTACACGGACATGCCTGTAAGCTTGTGATCCGATCGTGTATATTGTTCGATCGGGAAATGACTTCCCGGATAGCCAGTGAAAACTGGAAAATGGGTGTGTCGTGTATGTGATGGACATCTTTGATTACCGGGGAAAATGGCTATACAGCATATTGAAGCTACATACAATATAACTTACAATTAGATATGGTTTTGTTCTTGGGAAAAACATTACACTCCATCCGTCGCCAGCTCACGCTTTTCTGCATAACAATGAGGTTCATTTCACGATTGGCGAGAGACAAGCCTCAAGTTTTCACAATCGCGGCACTACATGTAGCTTTAATAGCTTACGGTACCTTGTTTGCAACCGAAAGGTTATGCAAATTCGAGATCTTATTTAGTTATTAGCTAGCTATCTATAGTTCTATGGAAAAAGACGTCGATCCTGCGATAAAGATAGCTAGCTTTTGCTTCATGTGAACTGAACGATCTTAGGTCTGTGTGAATGACTGGGCACCTTCGGACTTAAATAGCCCCACAACGTCCGGGCCTTCTCAGGACTCCCCGCAGGCGAAATGAATTGAATACTGTAGACTTTGCTTTGCTGCATGTGTGTGCTTTTCACTTTTTCGTAATTTCTGTTTTATTAACGTTTTTACAAACATTCAGTATCACGCCACTCCAGAGAAATTCGCTCTCCATCTTCTCATTCCAGGAAATGCTCCACTGACATGAACAACCCTCATGACGTTTTCTGCTTGCGTAAAATAGTGCTCGTTGGGCACAGGTTCAGTAACTCTGAAATCATTTTATGTGTTTCTAAACCATTTCTAGCGATACTTTGACAATGAGAAGCCAACTGATATGTTACAGATGAGGTTACAGGGGTTACAGGGCTACAGATTCGCATTACTTATAAACGTTCTCACTTACATAGCCAGTGGAACTTCGCTCAACAGGCCTTCGTAGAGCACGATTTTATCGCCTGGCCGTAACAACAGTTCCTCAAATTTAAGCATAACTACGGAATTCGGTAGTACTGCGAGACGGTATTCACATTGCAGTTCGGTAATCATCGAGTTTGGGTATTGTGGCGAGTAGATCTGAAAAAAAATAGCATATGTACGATTGAAGTATTTGTGTATGGGTGGAAGCAACGATGTTGAATGTAAAGGAAAAGTTGATGATATATGATTGAATTCTATTGATATAATAATAACAATTTGTGACTAACAATAAGATACGCAGCAATCCGGTTGCATCACCTGCAACACGACGCCAAAGGTTGGTGGGGGGGGGGGATATGCTTTATCGTTGTATCTTATTGTTATGAACATTGAGAAATGTGATAAGAAAATGTTGTTACGTAAGCAAAAGATGAAACATTAGCTGATATTTACTATGGAAGTTTGGCCCTGCAGACTCTGTAATTATCGATTTTTGGTCTGATTACTAATTGTAAGACAGTGCGCGGTCGTGCTGTGTGTGTTCAGGACTGCGTTTTTGCATCTTAGGAGTACTGATTTGCAATATTTGTGTCAAATATATATTTGTCAATTATGAAAAAGTTTTGGTGAACTCTATTTATCACGAGGGCTACACTTGCGGGAACGAAGAGAATGCTTAGGCTTAAAGGCTTACACTTCCATACAAACGTGCTCAAACGTGAGACAAATGCTCAAGTATATTGAAAAATGAGTGTTATAAACACTCAAAAACTGATGCTTATTTGTTTTAGTAGTTGTTACCTCTCCATGGTCTTCGAATGTGTTATTCCTGGGGCATGCTTGCCGTATGCATATGGACGGTAATACGTCGAACTCCGCACAGTTCATCGATTCCCATCGGCCGGTGCTGTCGCTTGTCTTCAGCGCACCGCAACTTCCGAACATCCAGTTTGGCATACCTTCAAAGGCAAAGGCAAAGTCTCCCGTATTCAAGGTATTTCGCCTTGCGGGTAGTCCTGAGAAGGCCAGGACGTTATGGGGCAATTTAAGTCCGAAGGTGCCCAGTCATTCACACGGACCGATTACTCTTCGTGATACGATCATTACCAATTGCCTTCCCCGGAGGGCTAGCACCTTGGTTGGGTTGGGACGTGCCGGGAATCGAACCCGGGTCTTCTGTATAGTGTAGGGCGCCTTCTAGCATACCTTATTAACCATCTTTAGCACCCCTCCCGGGGACGAGACCAGCATCCTGTGATGATGGTCTTGTCCCGGGGAGGGGTACTAAAGGTGTTAAGCAGTATTTACTACCGTATCAACAAGCGAATACTAGTGCAAGATGGCAAACCTGGCTCGAAATTGTTGTAGTCAAACGGGGTGTTATCGGACCATGCCGGTTCATGTTCGGCAGTCAGCCGCATTCCAATGAACACACCATCGACGAAACCGTACGACAGAGCAACGCGGCGAATGTATGCGTTTTCCTGTTATGTACAGAATGTTCGTATACAGCTCAGGCGTCATATCTTTCTACTGGCATACTTTCTACTGTACAGCAAGAAGATGATGTTTTAGTGTGAATACACGCAAGGCAGCTAGATGAATCTCATAAAACTCGCGTGACACTTCTTCTTTGAGGACTTCCTCAAAGAGGAAGTGTCCCGTTTTCCTCGTTCTTTAAAGAATGCCGGAAACAGTTATTTCATTCGCTAAAAATGTGTTCATATTGAGTGTTTTATGGACCCGCCACATTTGTGTTCAGGGAATAAGCAAATTCCTCGGCGAACTGACGGTTTCCGGCCCCCTTTAATACTATTGGAATATCCGACTCCGTTCTGTACAAATATTCGACTGTCATTATATGTTCCGTTTTGTAAGCGTATTAACATACATATTTCACAAGTACAGGTTCAAATGGTTGTGAAATGATATAGGTTTGTGAAAAATTTGAATACTTTAGCAAACATAGGTAATTGGAAAGAAACCTAACAATAAGATACCATTTTATATCGACCGTCGGATATTTGTACAGAACGGAGTCAGGTATGCTATTATTGAAGTAAAACGAATTGTCCAAGGCGCGTAGCAATTGAGAGCGCGCGTCGTATAAATCGTGAATTTTAATATGATTACAAGCATTCTACAAACCTAATTCGGTATTCCAATTTTTTTTGTTCGCCAAGCTGAACACAACTGTTGGACGAAAGGCTAAGGATCTAAGGAGGGAGATGTTGGATGCACATTTGCATCCAGGACTTATGCAAATACGAAGACACTTATGCAAATCAGAAGATACTCTTCGTTGCCCTTTAGAAACAGCATGGACGATGGCATGAGTACGGATACCACAGCATGTTGCTTCCGCCGGTCCATAGCACTTAATTTGCATAGAATAAGTAAACTAAGGTTCTCCCGAGTCAAGGCCTATTCGCCTGCGAGAGGTCCCGAAAAGGCCGGGACACGCATACAATAATAAAAGTTCAACATTCTATGGCAATAGGAAAAAGTAAATTTGAGTCCAGCAGGAGCTCCACTGCTCATATGTAGGTGTTACGGAGCGCACAAGCGCTTTTCCAACAATGCGGTGTGCTATCTACGGCTTAGCGTATCGATAAACGTTTACAGTGAGGGGCACAGTTCCGAACACAACATTGACACCTCAGCGGGGGGCTCTTATCGGTTTCGGCCTGTTTCCGCGCCTCAACCACGTTGATGCCACTTAGAGAAAAAAACCATCAAATATTCCTGAAAATTAGGTTTCATAACATTGTTGCACTAAACAGTGAATAGTACCCTTAAAATTGTAGGTTATTTTTCTGTGAGTAGCCGCCATACTTATGTGTTGTCGAAGCTAAATGCATATGTTGACAATGTAAATACAACAGCCAGTTGATATAACTCATGTATTCTAATGTTAAAAAAGACGGGGATGATGATTGAACACTTAGGTTCACAAATGGGGTGCTTCCAACGTTAAGGTATTCGGCGGTTGAACGGCGTTGAAATGACATTGTTGTCGATTTATGGCTTAAAGAAGGGTTACAGGCACTTTTTGACACCTAGATTTTTGAGGTCCATCGCCTTGTACCTACCGTGATTGAAACTCCTGCGGACTAATTAGTGTTTTGAATGCTGATTGGGTGTTTTATGACGGTTAGAAGGTTCAGAATATGGCACAATAATCAAAAAATAACACATGGCTGGCCTCGGATTTAGTACGTTTCAGACCAAAGTGAAGACTATATGAGACCGAAACGAGACCGAAAAAAGTGCCTATGCTACTTCTTTAAAAAAAGGGGGGGGGGAGATGATGAAAATGATCCGACTGTTGTTCTGCAATGATATCTTATTGTTATATTTCTTTCCAACGCCAACGTATTCAATTTTTTGGCATCACCATGCTGTGAACTTGTGAACCTGCAATTAACTGGGTAAGGTTTTGAATAGATTTACAAAACTGACTACATACTGACAGTTGGATATTTGTGCGGCTAATAGTCATGGATCTCATATCTCATTGAGATACGAGATCCAGACGACAGAAAACTGCTTATGAGTAGACTCGATAGCAATTTTCTAGTTTGTATGATCCATTTCACGGTTTCTAAATCTATGTGTCTCTGTGTTTGAAGATGAAATCCTCTTGGCTGAAACAAAAAATAACGCTTAATTTTTGAGAGTTTCCTTCAGCATTGATAGTAATGGCATATAAATTCGCACTGTTTGCACTGAAATTTGCTTATTGTTAGCATTTTTCACGAGGAAAATGAGGGTTATAAACTAAGAAAATAAACACCAAAAACCTACGCTTTCCTTGGTTTAGTTTCCTCTGACAATGAGCTTGTTTGGTGTCACGCTATTGTATTCTGTTTAGCTACATCCGTACCTATGTAACCAAGATGTCATCCCAAGGGGACGAAACCTTGGTTAGATAGGGACGTTGCTGCTTTTGGTTTACATATCTGGGTAATTACCATAGTGCGACTTATGACAACAAGATCAACCCAGACGAAGAAGCATAGAAGGAGCAGGAAGAGCTTGATCCTATCACAGACAATCAAATAATGCCTGCACTCTATACATTGATGGCGAAAGAAACCAAAATTGATCGATTCAAGTCATATGATATCCATACTGCGACCAATCACAATTATTTTAAAGGGGGCCGGAAACCGTGAGTCCTCGAAGGCAAAAAGCACCATTTCCTTATATACATATAATAGTTGCCCCCCCCCCCTCACAGAAGTTGCGGGTCTCTTATATGTACACACAATTCTGCTCACACAAAACAACGGTTTCTGGCCTCCTTTAACATCCTGTGAAATTTTCCTATAAGAACGCGACGTTCAAATGTCTCAGCGTCAAAGAAATCTAACAATGCGATTTGATCATACAGTCACACTCGGATGTTTGCACAGAACGGAGGCAGATATGCCAATAATATGTACTTTATTTTGCTTTACTTTACAGTAATGTTACATACAACAATGACGTGACATTAAGCCATTCATTCAAAGTAGCCGAATGGACCGGATTGCGGCGATCCACAGAGATGCGTCGAGGCAGCCGATCCAATGCGTCGATAAGCACCGCGCATCGACGCTATCCATTTTGCCGCCCTCTTGCCAGCGGCTTTTCGGGTCGTTTTCTCCACTGTTCTGTTCTTTTGTTTACTAATAGAATGTGTAATATAAACCATATCCTATTACATTAATATTATATCTATCTCGGGGAGCAACGACGTTTGAGAATACGACATTTCAAAACCCGACATTCTAGAAGGGCGTATTCTAAAATGACGTGTGCTCAAACGTCGCAGCGCCCTATCTCGTGTTACTATTGGCATTGCTTGTATGATGTTCATGAGGTTAAATGTTCTATATGCTTTAGATAGTTAAGGAAATGGAACGTGTGCTTCCTCTGGTCAATCCACGAGGTTATCGATCAATGTCAGGCCGTAACCTGAACTTCTCAATGGTTGGTCACTTATTTATGGGTACGGTTCGAATGCTTGTGTGCAAATGCCAATATCGAGTGTCATTGTACAATAAACTTATAAAGCGGCATGTGCTGACAATGAGTTAAAAAAAACGAATACGTTATAACGTTTGTGTTTCAAGGAAGGCAGATATATTCGTACTGAACAAATTCATGTATTCGAATAGTACTCATTGCGACAACGAAATGATGCAATTGCTCGTGTTTCATATAATAAGATGCACTAGGTTTCTGAACTCTTTTACAAACCCGGAAGCGTTTCAAACTTTCAGGCAACTCGCACAATTGGTCTTAAAACAAGAATCTTCATATTAGTCTCGATATTGTATACACTTTACTTGTATCGATCAACTGAGAAAGGGTACGATGCTTGAATTCTTTTTTTTTCTAATTTTTTTTTTAAATTTTGCTCCCACACAGAAAAGAAACCTCAATTTTGAGTGCCATATATGATTTCCGGAAATAAGTAACATATAAATGACTGTCTTGGGGCAGCATGCAAATGACTGCTGCCATTCTCAGTCATTTTACGTTCATTTTTTCTCTGCATGTATCCTCCGCTTACAATTAGTGACAAAGTGTTATGACCCTCGTTTTGTGAACTGAATGTGTAATAGTTTCTAGTCAGCGTTTTTAAAACGGAAAAGCACCCACATACAGGCTTATTTGAGGGTTTTTTCCTCTGACAATGAGCTTATCGTGCTGGCTTTTCAGTGCTTTTACCTCATTCGCTAAGAAGAAAACACAAAAGTGGATAGTCGTTCTGGCGACGAAAGAACCAAATAAACACCTGAAGGTGGGATTCATCTATCATATTAAATACTAGCATCTCCGTACTATTTGCGATATCCTCTGCATATTTAATTTTATAAGGGGATTCAAGTTTTCACAATTCATGACAGGTTCACAAGCTTGTGAAAGGGCACCGATTTGCGAAAAATTTGAATGCTTTCTCAAATTTGTGTAATTGGAAATAAGCCAAACAATAAGATTTCGTTGTGACACTGACTGCCGGATATTTGTATAGAACAAAGTGTAGTATTTTACATGAATAGTTCAATAACTTAGGAAATACTGTTACTTTTCGAGTGTTTTCCGGCCGCCGTTCATAGGCGACCGGGAATGGAATTTGCATAGTTCTTTGGTTTCGTTTTCGTTTTCGTTTTCGTTTTAGAATTTTGTTTTTGTTTCCAAATGAGGCACGTACATAGAAACGAAACACTGTGAGTTTCACGTCGGCCACCCTTTTGATACTGACTGCGTTCGGTTCGTCACAGCGTTTCATTATCGCCGATCTGTTATGTTCCTCATTTGCGTACAAACACAAAGAAATGTGGACAGTGAACAAAGGCAGATACAAAATGTAATCTCTAGGACTACCAACTGCAAAACGATGTGATGGTAATCTTCTCAGGCGTTGGCAAAAGATCCCGAATGGACGATGCTTTTCGTGGAAGGCTCCTCAAATGCGTCAATCAGTTCGCACGTTGACGAGGCTCACGTGCTGAAAACGCGGCATCTGCAATCGTTGCCGTATCGCACGGCAAAGTACGCCGATGGCAGCGGCTCATTTTCGATGAAGAAGAATCTCGGTTACCTATACGCGATCCAGCACGGCGCACAGTGGATCTACGATTATCATGAGGATAATCGGCTCTACGGCGAGTTTCAAAAGCTGCCCGACAAAAAAAAAAGAACACGCTCTGGCGATAGTCATTTACGTGCAGGAATGGATGGGTATGAGAGTGAAAAGAGAAGGAGAAGACGTAACAGTCTTGAAAGTCATCTTTGACATATAACATTAGTTAGAAGCACTAAATATATGTTTATTGGTTCAGGCAGGTCCTTCGAGCAGTTCAATTTCAAGGAAATGTTGCCTGGATTGCGCTTTCAACCACCTGATGATGGTGATTTCAATATCATGTAAGTGGTTTTTTCCACAATCTTGCATTACCGTAGCCCCAATATGAGTAACTTGCACATAGTACCTAGATGAAACAGTTAGCACAGCTAATTGAAAAGGTGCGACGTTTCTGTTTGACTTAAATCACCGTTCTTGTAAACAAAACGTTTCGTTGTCTTATTGTTAGCTGTGTTAACTACTATATCAAGGACAATTCACGAAATTTAACCAGCTAACTGACAAACAATAAGAGAAAAAAAAATTGGCCAATGTCGCAATCGAACAGTAAGATGATGTGTTTGCCAATACTACGCTTGGAGTTCAGGCAAAAGCTGTTCCATGCTTTCTCGTACTTTGGCATTGACAAGATTATGGTACCGGGATTTCCATCGGAGAATGTGTACGGACACAGCCACGAGGAAGGATTCTTCCGTCTGTGCCGCAAGAATCGACGATCGGTCATACAGTATGCGATGACGGTGGAGGTATGCCAATAAGATTTAGTTTTTTTTTAAAGGACCCGCGAAACCGTTATTTCATTCGTAAAGAAATGTGTTCATAACTAGTCTTTTATTGACACACTACTTTTGTGTTCAGGTAATACACATAAGCAAATTCCTCGGTGAACTGACGGTTTCCGGCCTCCTTTAAGGATCCGCGAAACCGTTATTGCGTTGTAGCAGAAATGTGTGTATCACAAACTTGTGTGAGCGGGGCAAGCATATAAGGAAAGAACCGTTTTTGCCTCGAAGAATTCACGGTTTCCGGTCCCCTTTAAATGATGTTTTTCTACATTTATTTTGATGTCTAACAATAAGAACCTATGCGGACCCGAAATCAATCGACCACTTTGAGTACGTGAACTCATATGTCTTGTGTGAAACTCCACAATGCTACTGTCCGTATGTATCTGGGCATTCACAAAAGCCGACTGCATAACCACGATTCTTTTACAGTAAGTTGTTGATCCCGTCGGTCTACAGTACCTAATTTGCATACGAGAACAAAAATTTCGCTTTACAGAAAAATACGCAAATAAGAAACCGACGGAAGCTTTATTGTTCCAACATGACATGTGGCATTCAGGGAAGGAATATTTCTGCCAGCGGGAAGTCATCATCAAAACAATACTCGCCTAATCTACCAAGCAACTATAATCGTATAGCGCCGACAATTTCACTTTCTCCAGGTACGTGTATTATCATTAAGGCAGATTTTCTTTTGCAAGTTAGCCAGTTTCAAAATCTTGCAGGAGATGTTCTTTTTTGGGTTCCTGAGGTTCTTTTTTGGGTTCCCGGGTTTCAACAATAACGTTCTTGCTGATACAGAAGCACCCCGTTTCAGGTGCATTAACATTAGAAGCAACCCTGTTTTGAACCTAATTGTAAGATTTTGATGTTAAAGAAGGTGTAAACTCACTTTTTAAGGTACTATGTCGCCGTTAACCATAGCTTGCCCTGAGTGTGGTTGACACTTTTGTAGCTTGTTTAGTGATATAAATGCCAATTGGGTGTTTTATGAGGCTTGAAAGACAGAAAATCGTCAAAAAAATAGCATGTAACTATGCCCTATTTATTCGTGTTTCACAACAAACATAAGACTCGGGAATAGTAAGAAAAAAGTGCGTTCACTCCTTCTTTAACTCACCGTAACCGGCGTCTTACACAACAGTTTCACTCTGTTTCCGAAATGAGGAAACGTGACATCGCTATGCATGTCTCGAGGTTATGCCCCGAAGCGTAGAATTGTTCTATTTACATTGTGCCTTTCAGGCACTTTCGCACCGTTTGATTCTCGCAACACGTTGTTCCACTATTCCGCCTTTCCATCGCTCTTTCTTCCCATCGCCTCGTCCCCGTTCCTGTCCGATCTGCTCCGGTCGTTCTTCGCACAGAAATATCTCGAGATGATCGACGAGTCGCTGGCGATTCTGCCACCGAACGCCATCAGCACTCATGCACACACGAACGACACGGTGGATAGGTTGGTTGATTGTCGTTTTGAAAGACCGGCCGGAAACCGTGAATTGTCCGGTGCAAAAAATACCATTTCCTTATAAAGCTGCCCTGCTCACAGAAGTTGCGAATCTCTTACATACAAATTTTTTTCCACAAGAACATTGCGGGTGCTTTAAAAAACGGGCCGGAAACCGTTTTGAACGGGCTGGATACCAGTGGAACCTTGGAGGCAAAAGTCCTTCTATTATTATATTACTCCCCCCCCTCAAAATGAATTTGCGGGTCTCTTACACATCTGGGAATGCCATTACGGAACAGCGGATTCACTGCTTCTTTCTGGGCTTAATTTGTTTTACTGTTTACGTTGTAGTAGTACAAATAAATATAAAATGATTGTGATACAATTCTTTTTATTTCAGCAAGCACAACAGCAAGATGTCCGAGTTGTTGACATTCTTCGATAGTTGGAGCTGCCCAGAGAGCACACTGGAGGAGTGCCTGCAGCTCGTCACACTGGAGTTCCATGATCGCAACTTTTGGGGCAACGAGAACAAAGGACTCGTTGTGGCCTTCCTGCGGGATCTCATTGATCTGAAGTAAGCTACCGTTCTACATATGTAGTACATATACTTATGTACTTACATACACTTCTTTATTACTATAACATTCTTATTATTTGTTGCAGGCCATCGGAATATGCGAGTTATCCAGTCATAGGTTCCCATGAGCTCAATTGAAATTCTCATTAGCTGGCTAAAACCATAGAGGTGGACAGCTCGTTAAAATCTGAGAAGTTTACTACCGCGGCAAGCGTGACTAATTCTAACAATAAGAAAAGAGACTTGTATTGTTTGAATTTTTTCTTACATTTGTATTTGTATCTGAATTTATTATACTTTAATTGCAGATACGTGTTCCCGGAGAAAGTGTTCGGATCCCGAATGTACGACTTACGAAATGATACCGACACCAACGATGAGATGCCGAACTGCAGAAAGGCCCATATGCACTTCCCTAGTGCCGTTGTGTCGAATGAGGATCTGGTATGTCTTTTACTATTGAAATGCTTTGCTTCGTTCAGTACAAATATCCGACTGTTGTCACGAACCTTATTGTCATTGTTCTTCTCCATTACACAATTTTTCTGCACTTCTTTGCCTTGTGAAACCGCTATGGATCTCGAAAAAATGTGTGTGATTTTGAAGCAACATGTTATGCATTACAATAAGATTTGATTGAATGCATAGCGATAGTCGGATACTTGTACAGAACGGAAGTAGACATTCCAATCGTATTTATATATCTCTTTTAGCTTTGTATTGTCAATGAGTTTGTGCCACCGCACTACCAATCACCAAAAAATTTTCTCTTAGGCTCGGCATAAGCTGCAAGATATTAGCGATTTGACCGAATGGTGCGATGCCAAGGGAGACACGGCATTCCATCGTAATTATTCACTCCCTGATAAAGATTTCGTCGCCTCCGAACATGCGAAGAACCCAGTACTCGAGGAAAAGCTGGACTCGGTAAGATTGTACGGCTCGAAATGGCGCCGCCAAGAATAAGAACCGCCTGAATAAGAACCTTTGGGTTCTTTGGGTTCTTATTAAGAACCCAAAGGATGATAAAATTAGCGAGCATTGATCTAGGGTTCTTATTCAGGGTTTCTTTTCCAGGCGGTTCTTATACCTTCGAAACAGCGTACACCCTCTTGGACACGGTAGGAACCAATTAACGATTAGTTTATTCCACTCAAACAATAGAGCAAACTAGGTTAGCGTAACTAATTGTAAGCATTGTTGTCTTTGTATTTGTTATTACTCTTTACGGGTACATTGTGGCAGGTTCTGGTGATAACGCACAACTATCGCTGGAGCTACGGCATGGGTCTACTGCAAAAGCTCTACCAACAATATTTTGCGATGGTTATCTTTTGTGGAACATATGACAAGGAAGAGATGAACAAGGAAATGAATGGTACAAAAGCAATTTTTCTCGTGTTTGAGAGATTGTGATGTTCTCTAGCTCTTCTATATATACTACGAAAAATTGGATACTGAGTTTTGCATAAGCAAGTTTTTGCAGCCAACTTTCCATCAATCCGAAACAACGCCTTCAACTACATTCGAATGACCGAAGACGAAATTAATCGCGGCAGCCAAGGCTACATTTGCATCTCGAAAGTTGGTGAACTGCAACTGGAGAACGTGATTGGTGAGAACTTCCGCACACTTTCCGTTAGCTCTTTGTTAGAGGAGCTGGTAACCCCTTATTCCGTAATAACGGAAGAACCTAATTGTAAGAGCTTTACAACTTTTATGAAGGATTCAAGAATATGAGGAATTTGTGGCCTTTGCCTCTAATTGTAAGGATTCCTATTTTCGGGTTTCCTTAAAAGTTTGTCTGATCTGATCAAAAGCTTAGGGATTGATTGGAACTGATCTGCAAATTCCGTTAACAGAAGAGGCTTCCGGTGTTGTGATACAAGATTCTTCTTATTGTTAAGGCTACTTCATTGTTTCCGACGACATGATCTTCAACATCTGGCAACCGGTTGACATGCACCGAATGAACACTGCGGCAGAACAATACAATGACATTTTGAATTGGGAACCGGACAAAGGAGGAATACAGACCGAAACGGTACGAATGCCATTTCTAATTGTAAACAAACATATCTTAACTTGGGATTAACGTTCAAGATGTCGAACATGTTGTACCGGAAATACTCCACTTGATTCAAATTTTCATTGAAACAATTCACAGGATTTTGAAATAACTATGATTGGTTACAATGTTGATAGTATATGATTGTAAGATAAATCTCACATCACCGTTCATTTGAATGCCCCTTTATGTCATAGGAAAAACTGATTGTTATGAATGTGTTCTAGATACTAAACCTAACACTGACAAAGTACGAAGACGACGAGGAAATACAACAAATGAAGCAGGACTACGATAAAGGGGTATTATCTTATTGTTATGAGCTTTTTTTCGTTCTTTAGCTTATTGTTTTGAACACTTACTGTACCGCAACCATTTTCTTGTGTTGTTCGAAAACCTTGCAGTATATTTATTGTTTAAGAAAATACTATTGTTCATTGTTATCGTTTGCTCTTTTCGGACCCTATCTCGACATGGGCATAGATTAGAAAGGTAGGGCGGATACGTATGTAGTCAAAAATTAGAGCGGGTATACCGATGGAGCGAATTTCATGAGGGGGTTTCCAACAATTTGTGGTTGTTTACATTGGTTTTACTACTAGCCAAGAGATTTTAGGTAGGGAGTAACCCCCATTTGCCTCTGAAACCAAGGAGGTGGACGCCGGAAAGTATAATACCAAATTTTTTACTCTATGGACATGGGAATAACGCGAGGAAGAAGAATGTTTTGCTCTTTTCAGTTGCTATCCCAGCGATATTTCGAATTGGTGCAACGTCGCTTCATGAATCAAACATTCGACAAGATGATCCTGCACAAGGACGGATGGGCGCACAGCGATTGGCTGTACATTCCCACCAGTAATATCACGTTCGCGAGAGTTGCACTACAGGTATTGGATTCAAGAAATTGTCCGATAAGTGTGAAATGCGAAATTGCTGCGTATTATCATTTTTTCGTAATGAAATGTGCAATCGCGTAATCACAAAATGTTGTTGACTATGAGCGAGAACATGTAATTGTTGCATCGGAACAGTTTATTTTGCATTTTCTTGAGCCTAATACATATAACGCGTTTCCGCCACATTATTTTGTCTTCCGATAGACTACAGTACCTTCCTCATTTGATACTGTAAAGTATACAAAAAAGTTCTCCCAAATCAAGGCTTACTTATTATATCCCGAAGAGGCCGTCACACGTTTGATAGTGGAAATGAGTGGAACAATTGTATTCCACTGTAACGAAATTTGTAACCTTCAACATAAGAATAGGCAAATTTGAGAGGTGGCACAATGTCTTGACATAGTGTGTTCAAGTGGTATCCATTTCCTTTGTTATCCGTTTCAGTTATTCTGGGAGGGTCGGCTCTTCCACGAACTGGCTGTCAGCAAACTGACGTTCCCGCTGCCAATGACGTTGTCAGTGTTTGAATCTCATAATCATACAATATCCACACTGTGACCTGTCACAGTAATTTCAACATCCTGTGAAATGTTTCTCTGTAAATTTGCACCTCCTGGAGTGTTTCCAGTTCAAAAATTTTCCAAATCCTGTAGGTTAGTCACAAGTCAAGAATATGTATGCTCATAATGATTACGTACAAACTTACAAAATAGTGCTCAGTGAAAAGTAATGATACTATTACGATACAAGCGCTTATAGACATTAACAGTATCGAAACAAGCTTGCTATATAAGATGCGAGAAACATAACACTTGCTGCCTTCAATGCTATCACGGTGCATTTTGTGCAGAAGTACACTACGTCTCTTATAAATACTTACGGAAAATCACATTTATTGTTAGAGGCCAGAAATAACTATTTTGTGTTAGCAGAATTGTGTGTATAAGAGACCCGCAACTTCTGTGAGAGGAGGGGCAACAATATAAAGGAATAGTGCATTTTGCCTCGAAAGATTCACGGTTTCCGGCCCCATTAAGTTTTAAGGTTTTATTTACAACTTACAATTAGTGGTTTCAGGGTCTTATTTACAACTCAGTCTTCCAAGTCTCATTAGATATCAAAGTAATAGTTACTTATGTATGTACTTACGTATTACTTTGTAGCCAACACTGCCGCATCCAATACATTTGGTGGAAGCGTCGGGATCACTGGTGGGAGCTGTACCGTGAGGACTACGTCGCCGTGCACCCGATCAAGATGAACGATATCGTGGAGACGCCGCTGATGAAGGCGCGCTTCTGTACGCTCGTCGTCGATGCCTTCCATCGCAATCTCTTCACGATACACAAAGCCAAGTGGGTTGACGTGTTTGCGGTGCGTCTTAGCGTCAAGTACTGGCGTAAACGCTACATGTCAAGCGTATTGGAGTGGTGTAAACGCATTTTTGCACAATTACTGCAAATAATGCACTCTTACAATTAGACAACACACGTCCGTACCTATAAACTCCTATCAAGTTAATGTTGCGGGTGATTTGTATCATTGTATCTAAGAATAGGTTTTGCAGTAGTTGCAGTCAAGTCTTTCATTAATTTTATCTTGACAAATGTTACTGCTCTGACACGCTGTGAAAATAGGCGTGGCTTATTTCGAACAATAGCCAGCCTATCTTGATGGTGCACTACGATAACCACAGGCAGCTAATTGATCTGGTCGAGGAAAAAGGACAAGACAGAGATCACCTGTTCAGGACCAGCATTGACTGTCACGGCTACGAGTACTGGTTCTACATTGACATTGCCGATCGAAGGATAGCGGGAGAAAAGGATAAAGAAGTGCAGAAGCGAATGCAGAAGGTACGAGACTAACATGTTCACAATAACACGATGTTTTAAAGGAGGCCAGAAACCGTTGTTTTGAGTTAGCAGAATTGCGCGTATAAGAGACCCGCAACTTCTGTAAGTGGGGCAATTATATACGGAAATTGTGCTTTTTGCCTAGGAAGATTCACGGTTACCGGCCCCCTTTAAAAGCATTGTGTTCGTGCCATCCTTGAGCATGATTTGCGCACACCCATAGTGCTCGTCTGAATCTCACTAATTGTAAGACGTGTTCTTGTTTACATACGCATTAGCTTTTCTTGGTATGGTATTGGTAGACTGGTTGTGCATTATTTTACACAAACTGGACTACCCCAAGCACGCAACGCATGGGCATGCGTCTCGTTGTGCGCAATTCATCCAATAGTTCCCATTATTGAAATATCTATACTAGCAGAGTTCAATTTCACTGACAGCCTTTCTAAGTTTATTTATTGTTACAAATACATATATGTACGAAGTAATAAGTCAGTATTGTTTCTTCAGGCGGAAGCAGACCGAAGAGCGTACGATCTGAATCAGACGATAAAGATGGAGCAAGAGTGGGGCATAACGAGGCAGAGATTCTAGAAAATTACCATGTTTACCGTTTTAGATAACGATTACGAGTACATTTTATGTACATGTTTTGCATACTGCGTATGTGCATTGTTCGCTTTACTTGCTGGTTTTCTGATGTATGGAAGAAACCCAACATTCTCATTGTGCCAAGAATCGTAATTCGCATATCTTGTTGTTAGTGTGCAGTTGTATCATAATGTTTCAATGTATTGTTTTCGCTCCGGTCGCCATGCTCTTCTTCGGCCTTCTAAAAATCTTCGGCCCTTAAAAATCGCTTTGTCTAAATAAACAGATGAAGTGACCATGTCGGCGGTTGTGAAGCGCTGTGGCGACCTGGATACTGTCGCTTTGTTATGTCGGTGACGTCAAATTGTGATAAAGTTTGAGAATCATAATTGCTAAACTAATGCAAACTAACCAAGTCAGCTTTCTACGTTCATCTGATTGTGAATTGACTGACAATGTCTTGTCCATTTCGGCTGCTGCTCCACGAAAAGATGGTATTCAAGTGTTGTGGGCGCCGCCCGATATAAGTACCTCTATTATAAGAACCATCTGAATAAGAGCCCTAGAACAATACTTGCTAATTTGATTATCCTTTGTGCGAGGGTTCTTATCCAGGCGGTTATTATTCTTGGCGGCGCCCACTTTGATTCTGTGAACTCTCCCGCTATCTAAACGACTGTCTGGTTGTGGGTTGTAAGATTGCACTTCGAATCCAAGGGCGAAGAATGATCAAAAACATTTTAAGTTCAGACCTTATGTGAGTATGTTGAAGCCGAACACTGCTTGACAAACATGATGATTTACAATTCTTTATACTCGCATACCCGAGATCAGATCGTAAAGCACTAGTACAATAATGTGACCAACGACTATGACAATCACAGCATGTTGCTACTGCCGATATACAATGTCATTTGCATACGATAACAGAAGCTTCACTTCCTACTGCAAAGGTATACACAAATTTGAGACGGCAGTTTCGTGGTTCCAACATGATATGCAATTATGACATCTTACAGCCGCTGATTCAGTAACTTCATTTGCATATTTAGACCAAGAGACTTTCAAGGGGAGGAAGATGATTTAGGCATTTTGGCGCCAAAACAATCGATTCAAGACGTTGCGACAATGATTAACGATCACTTTACATTGGCAAAGAGCATATCGTAGTGTCCCTTGATCATCTGTTCGCAGTACACCTTCTTCGAGGGCGGATCGAGCAGGAACGACAGCTTCATCGGATGGAACGAGCTTTGGTAGACGCTGTATGCGGTCGTCCAATTGGCGCGGTCGTCGTACCACAGATACTTGAAGTCGTCGTAGTGACTGCAAGAGAATCCTCATGGTGTACATACTAATAGCTTACGTGACTCCGTTCTGTACAAATATCCAACTGTCGGTTTATAATGGTATCTTATTATTAGGTTTCTTTCCAGTAAGCCATATTTGCCAAAGTATTAAAAATTTTCACAAACTTATGTCATTACACAAGCTTGTGAACGTGTACTGAATAGTCAAAAACTTGAATACACTCACAAAATTGAATATATAACGACAGTCGGATATTTGTACAGAACGGAGCCAGATATTCCAATAGTAATAGTTGTTTCACATAAACCCCCAATTCCTGTGCCATGTAACCAAATACTGTGGAATTTGAAGAAACACTTAAGCATATAAATAACGTATTTTTTATCCGTTTTGCTCTATCAGAGATGCCATAATGATGATCTTATTGTTAGTCATTGAAACCTAATTGTGATTATTGCGTCATGACGCACAATGTACTCGTCAAGAGAGATATTTATCAAAGACAAGTGCAATTAGCTACGCTCACCTAAATAGCCCTATCGTTTAATTGGAACAATGATTAATTATTGATTACTGCCAGGCGCCGCCCAATATAAGAACCAAATGGATAACAACCCTAGAACAATGCTGGCTAATTTTGATTAACCTTTTGTCCGAGAGTTCTTATTTCGGCGATTCTTATCTCGGGTGTTCTTATTCCTACAGCGGTATGATAACATCTCCTTTGCGTTTGTTATCCTCTCTTATTCATTGAAGTTATTCGTTGTGATCTCACTAATTGTAAGTATTATATGACAACGATTCAGTGGTTGCAACGTACTACTTTGTCGGCATTGTCAACTCGAACTTGCTCATTGCGATCTCATGGAAGACGTCCGCTTCGAACATGATCTAAAATATAATGTTGTAATGTCAGTGCACATTATATTTTATTCTGTATTAGAGGAGCAGCAAACCCGTTATTCCGTTGGTTCATTAACATACCGTTTTCATACTTGATTCCGTTCTGTACAAATATCCGACTATCACTTTGTGATAAAATCTTATTGTTAGGTTTATTTCCAATTACCCGAATTTTCATAGGTAATCAAATTTTTTTGCAAACCAATACGATTCATTAGCTTGTCAAGCTGTGCTGAACTATGAAAACTTGAACACACTTACAAAGTAAAGTGTATAGTGACAGTCGGATATTTGTACAGAATTATGAGTGATTGCCATTTATTTCACTTTTCCGCTTGCAAGCACAGTGCAAACAAAATCAAATCTTACGTTCATGAAGGTGTGATAATAAGTGAGATTCTCGGCCGGAATGTAGATGACGTCACTGACGGAGTATCCGTCTGGATTTACAAACTGGTGGTGCCAGTCGGTATCGTTGTACAAGTAGTCGATGCGTTTCGGATATCCGTTTTTGATCAACTAAAGATCTTATTGTTAGTTATCATAGTGTATTATATTATACAATTAAAAAAATACAGTTGCAAGAAGTTTACAAGTATTTGGCCCTGAAAAGTTCAGTGTGCAATAGTAAGAAACACACATATGTATGTATAGTACTTACCCCTTCTTGATACGAGTCGATCATATCTTGTACCTCGGAGTTATTGGCGTACTTCTTGGTGATCAGATCGTAGGCCTGAAACATGGATACATTTTGCATGCAACCAAAAGATCAAATATTAAAAATTAAAGATAGAAAATACAGATAAGATAAGATACGATATTGATAGCGTTTTGTCCGTTCGGCCATGTCCAGACGTACTCGCGGTACTGGCCCGTGTAGTCGCCGGTGTTCACTCGATCGTAGTCATTTTTGAACCAATGATTGAGCACCACGTCATCCGAAACCATGTAATAGCCTGAAGGTACAGAAATGCTATTCCGTCATATGTAGAGAGCAGTTCATTGTCAGAAACACGTGAATCAATCTTATTGTTAGGATTCGTCCCAATTACACACAGCTGCTACCGTAGTCTCTATGCCAAAAGCTTTTGTAGCTTACAATTAGGATTGAAGACAGTGAGGTATTCGAAATGTGCATGCGATACCTCGTACGCCTTGCAAGTTCAGTTCGGCCACCTTGCTCATGCACACGTATCCTCGATGTCCAACGCGCATCTCGAGTTCCGATATCCGGACGTAGTTCACCGGATGCAGTTGTGGCAGGAAATTGCCTGCAGGAACACAGTATGTAGATGTGTTTGCTAGATACACCGACATTTCATGTTTCCATATTGCTTAGACGGGGTGGCCCTCAAGACACTACTATTGAAGATTTAGGTTCACAATCGTGATGCTTCTAATGTCAAAGTGTCACAAAATGAGGTGCTTCTGAATGAGTGTTTTAAACACTCGAACACTATTGAGGGTCATTTGAGGCCTTTTCCCTAGCAATAACATTGTTGTCGATATCAGCTTCGTTACATTCACTTCAATTCAGGATTACCGATAACCCCATTCGCATATGGATGACTTCCATCAGTGTGGCTGCGTTATAATCAACCACTATGAAGATAAATATGGTTATTATTAATGGGACGATCCTAAAAGCGCACAAATCATAAGCGCAAAACCTTATATTTCGATCGGTAAGCGACTAAACGACGTCAGTTTTGGCTTTTGGTCCTGAATTGAGCATACCTCATGTTACAATACAGTTACTGCTTAGCTTACGCTAAAAGTTACAGTTTGTGCGCAAGTGATTTTGTGCGCTTATGGGATTCTCCCTTATTAATATATGCGAAAGAAGCACCCACTGTCCATGGTTGCATTCATCGCCTCCTCATCGTAGGTGCCGCATATGATAAGCATCCCGAAGTAGTCCTCGTACAGTCGCTGCTGGTGACCGAGTCCGAACTTCCACGGATAATTGTTCGTGAGGATCAGCACCTGCAAGTGTGTGTAGGATCGAGCACACATCATGTTCATGCGTACATCCATACATACACCTGGTGCATTTTGGCATACCTGAGCATTGCAAGCAACCCGTTTTGTAGGCACCCTGTTGCCGGTGTCTTACACTAGGTCTCCCCGTTTTTAGAAATATGCAAACGTGACACGTTGATGTATGAACATGTTGAAAGAGTGAAACTTCCGCTACATTTGCTAACAATTAGTCCTTTCTTTTTGTGAGCAAATCCTTTATGATCATGTGCTAATGATGTACTGTAAACCGGCAGAGGAAACATGAGGTGAGCACGGTTCTCGTGATGTGAGCGGGGCATGGGGGCTTTGGCTAATTTCTCTGTTTGCTTACAATTAGCACAAACTAAATACTAGTGATAAGTCTACTAGTGAAGCCTGTGGCAAATATGGTGAGGCGACAGCCTTTACATACTCGTCAAGCGAGATAACAAACACTAATTGTAAGACAAGTACAATTAGTTACGCTATTGGAATAGACTATATTGAGTTGACTGAAACAATAACTAATGGATACCTCCTGCGGACCAAAAATATGTTCTTACAATTAGTGTTTGTTAGCTTCTATAGATACAGCATCTGACAATCAGGAAAGTGTGTGCATTATGGCATGACGTACCGTTTCCTCCAAGTTCCTTCGGAGTGATTCCCGTTGGTGGTGGTTCTTTGCCAATGAGGTGGCATTCGGAAACTCCAACTTATCGAACTCGACGGTCATGTTCTCACCCTTTGCGCACCAGTGCGAGAGCTCGCGGAAGTGCTGAATTTTGTTCGCCGCTCTGTTGTAGGCCTAAATTGTGTAGTTCTTAATACACTTTCTGGCATATTTGTTCTAACTGTCCAGGAATCATCTAAGAAGTTATTAATATATTCGTGGAGAGTCATCAGAAATGCTTTAAAGGGGGCCAGAAACCGTGAGTTCTAGGAGGCAAAAAGCACAATTTCCTTATATAATTGCACCCCTCACAGAAGTTGCGGATCTCTTATACACGCAATTCTGCTAACACAAAACGGTTTCTGGCCTCCTTTAATACATGTTTTTCGTAAATCCTCCAATAGCATTTTACATGTACTCTTTCGATCATAAACGTTCTTCAACGGGTTTATGTCACTCTTCCCGATCATCGCTTATTGCATGCAACGAATGTACGCTCATCCTGCCCATTATTGCGCGACCCGAAAACTGGCAAAGCCACTGGGTATTACGTGTCTCCCTCCCGACAATGCATCGTTCTCTTCACCGACCGGATAGTTCGGAGGATCGTCCTTTTCTGCCAACGTGATGGCCATCTTCCGGCAGTTGTTGAAGAACACAACCGTGTCATTCATGATCGGATACTCGTTCGTCGTGTTGTGATCTTGACGTTCCGGGAAGGTGTATCTGAAGACATAAGATGCATACTTACTATTGGCATACCTGATTCCGTTCGGTACAAATATCTGACCGTTACGGTATGGTCAAATCTTATTGTTAGGTTTTTGCCAAATACGCAAATTTGCGAAAGTATTCACATTCTTCACAAACCAATGCCATTTCATAAGCTTGTGAACCCACACTGAACTATGAGAAACTTTAATACTCTTACAAACCTGAATATTTAGCAACAGATATTTGTACATAACAGAGTAAGATATTCCAATAGTATTGTTAGAGACAACACATTGAGCTACCTGAGGTGCTCGTGAAACTATCACTACAAATTTCCGACCCCAGGAATGAAGCCTTGGTTAAAAGGGGAGCAATGGTGATCGTGTCCGGGTCATATTCATGGTGCAGAACGCTTCTCATCATAACACCACTCTTCCCTTCGTCATGAACATTACCAATATGATTCATTTAACGAAGTATAACTACAGCGTAGTAAACTCTTCTGTTTCTTGTAAGCTTTTATATGAACGTTCCAGTGACCCCTTACAGTGATTCAGTGTAAAAGTTCACTGGAAAGCTCACTGGAAAACACTTAGGAAACCGAGGAGTACCACGATCTTCTCACATTGGTTAATAGATGTGCTCACCCAATGCTTCTCAGATCATCCAGCCACGTGCGCATTGCTCTTTCACCGCTACTCGAATCCTCATCGCTTTGTAGTCCCCAAAGATTCCTGATGGTGATTTCGGTTGCGAGGTCTCTGGCGCAACCGGCAGTTGATGTTCCATTGTGACATTGCCAGTCGAAGAGGAATGACACCATTTCGGACATGAGTGGAAAGAAGTCGGCACTAAAATGAAGACCGTTAGTTTCTTAAGCTCCACGGCTTTCCAGATGGTTTAGCTTGTTTTTTTTTATTTGTTAGGGTGTTACATTAAAGGAGTTACGAAACAGGATTATAGCAACAGCTATGCAATAATAAACAAACGTCGTGTGTTAGAGGCCAACGGCCAACGTAGACACAACGTCGTGGCCTTCTCAGGACTCCCCGCAGGCGAAATGCCTTGAATACGGGAGACTTTGCATTTGCCTTTAGAGGCCAACAATTTCGTGTGTACAGGCATCTGGTGGTTTCAACCTCGAAGGATTCACCATTTCTGGCCCCTTCACTACTAACAATAAGATGTGTTTGCTGGCTTACTTCTCAACACGCCTCGGTTTTCTTTTCATAGGGGCCGCTTTTGCATTTGCCGGAACAAAGGCAACCGCTTGTTTCGTGAGATGAAGCATTCGCTGTCCGATGACACTTCGCCACGTGGAAGCCATTCGGGATGGCACCGATGGAGGAAGGAAGAGAGTGAAGAAGGCGGAACGATGGAACATCGTATTCATACCATGCCATGGTGCGAGCACTCCTGCAAAGGAGATTATGATCTTTGTAAATCTTAATTCAATTTCCAAGGCATTTGGTTACAAGACAAATGCTCTTATAGGGACAGGGTTACAAAAGATTATGGTACAGTAATGTTCTACTAACAATAAGTTAAGGCCGTAACTCCCACGGGGTCCTCAGGCATCTTTCAGGCATTTTCTAGTGTTACTTTTTTCTGAGAGCTATATATTCAACACTCTGGCTACCAAGAGAAGCCATGAAAAGAACCCCCGAGGAGTCCTTCTGTTAGTATGAAAAAGATGAAAAAGATGAAAAGAAGAAGGTGATATAAGTCACATGTGTGTTAGTGCTGTCACATGTGTGTTAGTGCTATGCCTTCACATGTTTGTATATTCATGCCGAATAAATATTATTATTATTATATGTGAAAATTTGGTTCAATTTTTGCTCACCAGGTGCAATGTAGACTGGTCCGGTGATGCGACTGAGGTTCGCGTTCCCGAAAACGTTTGTGTGCATCAGTTGATTCATCGCATCCGGATCACCTTCCTGAATAGTTCAGGTTGTCACAAAGGGATATTTTTCTTGGACCTTGAATGTGTGTTATCCAGATTCTCCTTCTCAAGCATTATATTTGGGAGAGGAAAGTCTGGTCATTGTATGCTCTGGAGAGGGAGAAAGAGTAACACTCACTCCGGGACAATGACTATTCCACCATCTAGTCCACCACAGCTGTGATCCTAGGGACCCGGGAAAATTCCTAACAATAAGGATACGCGCTTAATGTGACACTCTATGACGCACTCTGGCTCCAGAAATTAAGAAGGAGAATGCTTACTTTAAACAAGTACTATCTATTTCACGTTTCACAGAAAACATGAGATTATACGGCAAAAATGCGTCTTTGATGCTTCTTCAAATGCCCGCAACGTCTCTGTTCCAACAAAAGAATATGTGCTCCTTGATTTGGGAGAGCTTTGCGTATTTATATATTGAGTCACGTTCTGTAGTACTAACAATAAGAACTACGCCAAAATAAAGTACGCATATTCCATACCACAAGTCCGTATTGAATCGGAGCACGTTTCTGTGTCTGGCACACGCGCAGCACGTTGTTCGGATAGTACTTGAGGCGAGTCATCGAAGTGACGGGAAAGCCATGTGGCCAGAGATCACGACGGCCGAA